>JARWKJ010000018.1:39104701-39312201 GCA_029959095.1 Rhinichthys osculus
GCAAAATCAAGGCCCCGCCCCCACTCTCGCTGAATCAATCGCAAGCACACGCCCTACACTTTTCTTAAGTGGCCTTGTCTGCTCCGTTCCTCTCCAATGATGTCTGCTGATTGCAGTACCTCGTTAAAATAAGGTAAATACAACTACTAACGACATAGTCAACATTATGAAAAAAAGTCCGTTGGTGCTTCAGTGACTACTTCGCACAGAGAACCTGTCAATCACAGCTGTCAATCATGATGTCACAGCACCGTTTTTATAGCATCAAATAACTAACTAAAAACTAACTTATTTTAAAAACAAACACTTGAAATTACATCAGCGTGATAGAAACTACAGTAAATGACAGAAACTATCTTTAGAAAAAAGATATGTGAAGTGTAATTTAATTATTTAGTTGGTCTCACGTCCCGTTGAATAACATGGGGAGGCGGGGCTTATGAGCTATACTAGGACCGGTCACCGGGGGGGCGATCGAGACGTTTTGGCTTCACTTTTGAGGGCTTGTGCGGCACGCTTGGTCGCGGACGAGGAGCCCAGACTGGGTCGAGCTGAGGCGGGCTGCTGGTGCTGTAACAAACTTGGCTTACAACTTAAGTAAACCAGTTGTCACTTAAGAGTTCAGGGCACACACAAGGCATGAATGAATAAAGGGAAAAACTGTATCAATGCTTGAAATCAGACAAAGAAAGGCATAAACAGATTACCCAACAAAGTATATTGAAAACACAGCAATCAAATCAAGAAAAATAACACTTATCCCAAAGTCCTTGATCAAATAGTCCATGTGTGAGGAGTATTGTCCGGGTCTATGAATCCTTAGTCCTTGCGCCCCAGAAATGAACCACAAATATCCAGCAAAAACGATAATAATCCTCCAAATGTGATGCACAGGCAAAAATACCAAAAACAACCCAAGTCTTCTCTTTAACCTCGATGGGTCATCAATCCATAAATGTCCCCCAAGGAGAAGGCTAAAAAAGCACCCATTTCTTTGGTTCAAAACAGGTATATTATATCTCCTCTCCCCAAATGGCTTCCCCTTATAAGGTGCCCTCCTATCAAAATAAAAGTCCATTTTGCCAACCACAGGAGGTTTCTACACCAAACATAAAAGTCCCACATACAAAAGACAAAACTTCAACTAGGGCCTGAAATCACTTAAATCATACCTTTACTTATTTTACAATGCTTTATCCACCTTCACATTTGTAAAACAAAGTATTACTAAAATAGTGTATTTACCTTAGCCCTAATATTATAGAAGTGTCACAGTGCGTGTGCTCTCGCTGTGCGCTACGGACACAGATAGAGTCCGTCTGCTGCAGAGAATTTCAACGATCGCAATTTCTCCTGGACGAAATCTCTGAATCAGACGAGCACACGGACGTTTGTGTTGTGATGTGAACCATCCTAGTGTCGCACCGCATATGTTCTGACGGAACATCCAGGTATCATGCAATAATTCACCATATAGAAAGAAATACAAACGAGGAGTAGCTGCTAATGAGTTTGCCAATGTAACGGGGTTCGTTGTTGTGGGAAGGAGGAGGTGGGAACCGGCGCACATTTAAACATTTTAATAGTAAAATAAACAAATACAAATCAAAAGTATAAGCCAGCTGGCCACACACAACAGAAACAAAACATAAAATCAGGCCTGTTCCTTTTGTGCTTCCGCTCCTCCGTGAGAGATATGAGACCGCTGCGTCTCACAGGTGTCATTCATTATCACTCGCGCCGTCCTCTCACGTCCCTCGCCCTCGTCCTGCTCGCCACAGCCAACTAACTAGACATTTTGTGTGAAATGAATTTAAAAACTCTTTTGGCAGCTAGCCTTGTAGACGGATTTCTAGTTTCGGATTTTCAAACAGAGAGTGATTTCTCTGTTTGCGCTGTTCTGGATTAGTGGGAGTGGCTTGCGGAGCTGCATTGTGGGAGTTGTGGTCTTACATACAAATGCGCCCTAAAGTTATTTTCTGTCTTTTCTCGGTCAAGATGGCACCAAATTCAAAATTTCTTTTACATTTCGACTACATATATAACCCACTTTCAATAAAGATTAATGTTGAAATGGGTGGAGTGACCCTTTAAAGGCACACTGTGGAATTTTTGGCCACTAGGGTGCGCTCGACCTGTAATTTTCACGTCTAGTGCCCCTAGAGGCCACAAGCGCCGCAGCATTGTCGCAAAAGTCAACAAACAGTCAACCGGTCAACCTCCCGTGTCTTTATGTGTGTGCAGACGGCATTTGATTTGTATGTTGGAGAAAGTTAATTGATTCACTACTGACCAAAATAATAATATAAATATAAGATTAATAATATAAATCCTATAAAGAAAACAAATTGAATAAAAGTAGCATACGCAGAAAACAATGTCTGATCAGGTAAGTCGCATTGACAAGGGTTGCCCAATCCTGCTCCTGCACAGTTCATCTCCAACCCTAATCAAACACACCTGAAGCAAACAATTAACGTCTTCAGGATCTCTTTGCAATGGGTTGGAGATGAAATCGAGTAGTCGGGAAATCGTGTAACAAAACTGATATAACTCACTACATATTTTCGTTATTTGTAGTCTTCAGTTTGTTTTTCCTTTTACACAAATACAAACATATATGAGCTGAAAGGAAAAAAAACATTTACATTTACATTTGTATACGGCAGTATGTTGTGACTTATATCAGTTTTTTTACACGAATTCGCAGTAAATATTACATTATATATACACTTTTATGCCGATGTTTATTTTAAACTCTCCCTTTTTCTTTTTTTGGTCTCCTCTGACAAAATCTTTGCTTTCTTCGCTTTCTTCCGAGTAGCTGTTGATTCAGCCATGACGACAACATACAGACGCCGGCAATCAAACGCGAGTTGAGCTCTCACGTTAGAATTTGAGGAAGTGGCGTATGCCGTAAAGCGGTCGAATTTTGTAGTTCTTTTTGTGCTCGGGTTCCTACCCGAAACCCGAAGTTACATAGTGCTAGTAAAAGCGATACAGACACCTTCAGGCTTCGGCAGACGTGTCATTCAACCTATTGTAAGTCGATGTACCATCTCAATGGGTTTTGGTAATATATTATAAAGGTTAAAAAGTTCCACAGTGTGCCTTTAATGGAGTTTCATCTGTTAATCGAACATTCTCAGAAGTGAGAAGAAAATGGTTCGACATTAAGCTTGAGAGCAAAAAAACGAATTAGTTCACTTCGGAAAAATAGTATTCAAACTGGAGAAGGACCACCATCGCAGATGCTATTACTGGCTCTCATAATAAGAAAAACCGTATGTAATTACTATATATAATATTTTTTCAAAATACTGTGCAAATATGTACCCGATTAAGGTGAATTCAAATGCAGCCTTAGTTATTAATGAGCAAAACGTTCGGGTGTTAAGCGCACTATTTACGCGTGGCTGGAGCAGGTGTAGATTTCTTGTGTACCAACTAACATTTGGAAATACGAACATTTTAATGAATCCGAAAATTTACGCCAGACTGATTCTTCCACTTTACACACGATTCACACACAAATTCGTTCTGCTCTTGTTTCATGAATGAGACCCCATGCCTGCATTTATTTGATTAGAAATACAAAGAAAAAATTCTATGTGAATTTATAGTAAAGTGTCATTTATTCCTGTGATCAAAGCTGAATTTTCAGCATCATTACTCCCACAGGGCTTGACATTAACTTTTTTGCTCACCAGCCACTGTGGCTAGTGGTTTTCCAAAGTTATAACCACTCAGCATTTTCACTGGCCACAATTTGGACACCGATACCATAGGGGAATAACTACCATATAGATATTTGTAACATTATCTCATGATTTGGCAGCAGGTATATTAGGTTACTGTCACTTTAAGACCTGACGCACGGATCCAATATACTGTTACACGTGCGTTTTCTTTCTCAACTGTTTAGGTTCACTTCTAATTAGGGCCCAAGCCCAAAGGGCGAAGGCCCTATTGTTTTCCTTAGGATTATTTATTATTATTTAGGGCCCAAGCCCAAAGGGCGAAGGCCCTATTGTTTTCCTTAGGATTATTTATTATTAGGGCCCAAGCCCAAAGGGCGAAGGCCCTATTGTTTTCCTTAGGATTATTAGGGCCCAAGCCCAAAGGGCGAAGGCCCTATTGTTTTCCTTAGGATTATTTATTATTCTTCTTCCGACTTATTATTTTTCTGCTACCTTTTGGACACTTTTGGAGGCCTTAACATGCTCAAAAACTCCTGAAACTTTGCACACATGTCAGAACCCGCGGCCATCAGGGCCGGGCTGAAGATGGTACCCGGGCGTGGCAGGGGGGCTCGACAGCGCCCCCTGGAACGGGGTCCGAAAACATGGTCCATAAATCAAACACGCTTGCATGTAATAATATGAAACTCGGTACACATGTAGATCTCCTCGTTTCATATATACTTCACACTCTTACTTTTTACCCCAGCCCAACAGGAAGTCGGCTATTTAGGGTTGTTGGTAAAACACACGCAATGGAATGTGAAATACTCCTCCTAGAGAATTCAAACAAACGGCACGAAACTCGGTCAGCATGAAGTCAAGACATTGAGGATGAAAGTTTGCGAGGGGATTTTTGATATCTCGAACGGTTTGGCCGTGGCGAGGAAACAAAATTATGGCGAGAAACGTGAAACAGGAAGTGTGTCATAACTACTGCATACATTAACTGATCTTGATGAAACTTCAGCAGTGTGTTCGTCGTAAGAGCCCGATCACATGGATGTGACTATTGTGAGTCAAAGTTATAGCGCCACCAACTGGCAGAAGGAAGTGTGTCACTTCCTAAATGCTTTGAAATCACCCTCTTATTTTTACCCGATTTGCTTCAAACTTCACTACTATAATGTAAACACACGGCAGATGTAGACCTGTGAATGGATTCTTGATATCTTAGATACTGTTGTCGTGGCAACACATCAAACTTTAATATTCTTTTTTTATGCTTTTGAGACTCTTAGCATGCCTGAAATTGCTTAAAATTGCATGAAACTCGACAGACACATCTCATTTATTAGCCAGTAGACATGTGCAAAGTTTCAGAAACGGGCGTGTTGAGGGCTCAGTAGCGCCACCTTTTGTCAAAAGTGGGGGGATTAATTTTATCTACAGTAATAAAAATCGGTATGTGTATTGTTCTCCTCCAGCCAGACAAGTTTCTAATTTACACTCAATAGCTCCAACCAACAGGAAGTCAGATATTTTGGTTTGAAAATTGTCATTTTATGTCTCTCTCTCTCTCTCTGAGCCTACGTCTCTGTGTGTGTGTGTGTGTGTCTGTGAGTGTGGGGAGGGGGAGGGGGGCTAGATTAACCATTTGACTGCTGTGTGGTTTGGCCTGCATTAAAAAAGAAAATAAATGTCTTACGCCTTGTATTTTTTAAATAAGTTGTATTAATAAGTAAAGGCATATAACCAGTTGAATTGTAGTGCATTGAAAATAGTTTTATATAATTAGTTTATTAATTAAATTAACTTGGTCCATAAACTTCGTCAGAAAATTTGGTCCATAAATCAAACACACTTGCATGTAATATTATGAAACTCTGTACTCATATAGATCTCATCGGGCCAAACAACTTTAAGCCAGCCCAACAGGAAGTGGGCTATTTTTGTCTTAATGTGGATGTTTTGCAAAAGCAGGCTCTACATTTTTACCCACTCCTCTTAAGTGGTTTATTTTATTCCCACCAAACTTTTTCAACATGATGAAAATACATTAAAGAAGCATAATTGTGAATATCTATTGAATATCTCTAATTGTTTTGCTATGGCGAGGGATTAAAGTCATGTAAAAAAAATAAACACTAAAAGCCTCATATCTTCTAAAAATTTAATTATACACCATTTATTTCTAGATAAAATTATACAAATATCAGAACTAAACCCATTTTATTCTTGTTTTGCAATTTAAGAATAATGTACAAGTTTAAAAACAGCCAGGATGCACTATTCAGTTAAAAAATAAATATATCAAATAATACATAGGGCTATACTGCCCTCTTGTGTTCAAAATCAGGTAGGCCTGTTGTATTTAAATATAGGTAGCTGCTATGTGACTCCGAGAATTTTTTCTCACCGGTTATTTGACGTGTAACACCGGGGGCTTTTATATCGCTAAGTTAAAAGTGAAAGTAAAGTAAGGACATTTATAGTGGTGGCGCTCGCAGTGCGCTCGAATGAATTTCTATGGAAGTAGAAATGAAAAAACGTTCGCTCTGTTTTGCTTGCTCGTCGCCATGGACGCGCACCGTAATGAATGCCACTGCAGCCGCATACTTTTTAGTGTCACTTTAAAATTAGTGCAATATCGGGGGCCAATTGCTTGAATTGTGAGTTCAATAGTCTATTATTTTTCACGGAAAACACAACAACAAAAGAGTATAAAAGTTTGGTGTGAACGCAGCATAATGAACAAGCTGCGATCTCAAGATTGCAATGCTGGAGTGTGTGTGTGTGTGTGTGCGTGTGAGAGAGAGGCGCGGGCGAACTGTGTGTGTGCGTGTGTGTGTCTGTGTGGGGAGGGGCTCTTCGAGTGATAGTTATTATACAAAATTATACATAGGGCCATACTGCCCTCTTGTGTCCAAAATGATATTTATACATATATTTGGCAAGCATGTGACTGAGGACCGAGAGCTTTTAAATACGGACGTCCACACGGACATTGATAAGGGTTGCGCTTGCAGAGCGCTTGAGGGAATTCCTATGGAAGTAGGAATGAACTAAAAAACGTTCGCTCTGTTCTGCTCGCTCGTCGCCATGGACGCGCACCGTTATGAATGCCAGTGCAGCCGCATACTTTTTAGTGTCACTTTAAAATTAGTGCAATAACGGGGCCGATTGCTTGAATTGTGAGTTCAATAGTCTATTATTTTTCACGGAAAACACAACAACAAAAGAGTACAATGATAGATTCGCTTAAATAGGGGCTTTTACATAAAATAGCCTATTCCGTCATCATCTTTTCAGTCAGCTCTTCACTCTCGTGATTAATGAAATTTGACTCCTGTTGCTGATATTTGCTGCAACTTTCGTTCCGCTCACAATTTAGTAAGCAAACACGCTTCAAATGTGTTTTTATTTTATTTTTGTGTATATATATATGTGTGTGTATATATATGTGTGTATATATATATATATATATATATATATAGCTTATGTTTCAAATATGAGTTAATTAACAATCGTTGGAAAGAATGATACTTTTAAACATATCACTAAACCGTCATTAGGTGCCGCCAGGCGACCGTCTTAATGAGCGAGTCATTGATTCATTCGTTCAAACGATTCGTTCGAACGGCTGAGTCATTCATGAATGAGACAGATTATGGATTGGTCGTTGAATCTTTGAGTCAACCGATTCGTTCAAAATGCTGAATCATTCAGTAATGAGAACGCGTTGCTGTGAGATGCTCGATGGTTCTGCTGTGATCTTTGTTTAACTATTTTCGCTGCTGAAACAGAAAAAAAAAGTCAATATTGCATCTAAAATGTAAGTGATTTGACGTGTGTGTGTGTGTGTGTGATTGTGTCTGTTACAGTGATTGTTTAACCCTTGTTAAAGTTTAGGCCTTGTCTTTTTGGATATATATCTTTTTATATAAAAAAAAATAGCATACAACCCATGTATTTTAAATGTATTGTTTGCTTTAAATTACATTGAGATTTGTATGTTTGGTAATTGAACCTGAATGAATTATAAATGAATGTGCTATATTTCAGATCATATATTTGTTTTCCTTAAAATTTGAACTAACACTAACTTTATTCTCATCTGAATGATAGATTATTTATTTATGTATAAAATAAAAACACATTTGATTTTTCTTTTTTAATCAATGTAGAATGTGTAACTGAAAAAATAAACAGATTAGGGCTCTGATCGAGGACAATAAATGAAAACCAATGCAATATGATGAATGTCCAAAAGATTTTTTTTGCTTTTAAACTATGTGTGTGTGTGTGTGTGTGTGTGTGTGTGTGTGTGTGTGTGTGTGTGTGTGTGTGTGTGTGTGTAAGAGATTTCGGTTGGGTGACAGTTGTAGTTTACAGTTTGACAAAAGCACAATGTTGTGTTTTATTGTGATTGTACACAAATATAAGTAAACACTTTGCAGTTTGAATAATGTCCTGTATGAACAAAAGGACGGGGTATGTTTTTATGTCTACATTGTTCAATCACGCCTCTCACACACACACACACACACACACACACACACACACACACTAACTATTTTTCTAATCAGATCAGGCAAGTAATATTCTGTCTTGGCACACTTCATATAACTTTCAAACTTGTGTACTTATTTCATGTGTGCATTAAGTCCATGAGACCGTAGGGTGTCTCATTTTTCATTTTAGGTTTCAGAAGGTTGCTCACGCATACTTTGTGGTTGATATGTGCCCTCAATGCACACTTTTGCAGAGCCCACACCAATGCAAGCTCTACAGCACACATCTTCTCAAAGGTCAAAGCGGAGTTACGATATTGCCCATCATGCACAGTAACCCTAAAGGCACCGGGGTGGCGGTGCCACCGGCTTGTTTATATATATATATATATATATATATATATATAAATATAGCTGCGAGCAGCGATGAAGGGCCAAAGCCGGCGGCACCGCCACTCCGGTGCCTTTAGGTAACTAAAGGCACCGGGGTTGCGGTGCCACCGGCTTGGGCCCGTAATCGCTGCTCGCAGCTATATTTATATATATTTTATTATTCTTCTTATTATTTTTTTACTACCTTTTGGACACTTTTGGAGGCCTTAACATGCTCAAAAACTCCTGAAACTTTGCACACATGTCAGAACCCGCGGCCATCAGGGCCGGGCTGAAGATGGTACCCGGGCGTGGCAGGGGGGCTCGACAGCGCCCCCTGGAACGGGGTCCGAAAACATGGTCCATAAATCAAACACGCTTGCATGTAATAATATGAAACTCGGTACACATGTAGATCTCCTCGTTTCATATATACTTCACACTCTTACTTTTTACCCCAGCCCAACAGGAAGTGGGCTATTTAGGGTTGTTGGTAAAACACACGCAATGGAATGTGAAATACTCCTCCTAGAGAATTCAAACAAACGGCACGAAACTCGGTCAGCATGAAGTCAAGACATTGAGGATGAAATTTGCGAGGGGATTTTTGATATCTCGAACGGTTTGGCCGTGGCGAGGAAACAAAATTATGGCGAGAAACGTGAAACAGGAAGTGTGTCATAACTACTCCATACATTAACTGATCTTGATGAAACTTCAACAGTGTGTTCGTTGTAAGAGCCCGATCACATGGATGTGACTATTGTGAGTCAAAGTTATAGCGCCACCAACTGGCAGCAGGAAGTGTGTCACTTCCTAAATGCTTTGAAATCACCCTCTTATTTTAACCCGATTTGCTTCAAACTTTATGTGTATAATGTAAACACACGGCAGATGTAGACCTGTGAAAGGATTATTGATATCTTAGATACTGTTGCCGTGGCAACACATCAAACTTTAATATTCTTGTTTGATGCTTTTGAGACTCTTAGCATGCTTGAAATTGCATGAAACTCGACAGACACAGGTATGCATATGGTTCAGATCAAGCCGGACAACTTTCTAATTAACTGTCATTAGCTCAGACCAAGAGGAAGTTAGATATTTTGGTTTGAATGTGGATGTTTCTGAG
This sequence comes from Rhinichthys osculus, assembly GCA_029959095.1. Taxonomy (NCBI): domain Eukaryota; kingdom Metazoa; phylum Chordata; class Actinopteri; order Cypriniformes; family Leuciscidae; genus Rhinichthys; species Rhinichthys osculus. The sequence goes on from JARWKJ010000018.1 coordinate 39,114,400, forward strand.
AATTTTCTCTCCCTCTCCCTCTGACAGAGAGAATGCACCCTGCCATTCGTGTGTGTCTGTGTCTGTGTGGGGAGGGGGGGAGGGGCTCTTTTAGTTTAAACACAAAATTATACATAGGGCCATACTGCCCTCTTGTGTCCAAAATTATATTTATATATACATTATACATATATTTGGTATGTGACTGAGGACCGAGAGCTTTTAAATACGGGACATTGATAATGGCCACGTGCAGAGCGCTCGAGGGAATTCCTATGGAAGTTCTGCTCGCTCATCGCCGTGGACGCGCACCGTTATGAATGCCCGTGCAGCCGTTAGTTTCATTTTAAAATTAGCGCCTTTTCTGGGGCCGATTGCTTGAATTGTGAGTTCAATAGCCTATTATTCTTCATGGAAACCACAACAACAAAAGAGTATAAAAGTTTGGTGTGAACGCAGCATAATGAACAAGCTGCGATCTCAAGATTGCAATGCTGGAGTGTGTGTGTGTGTGTGTGTGTGTGTGCGTGTGAGAGAGAGGCGCGGGCGAACTGTGTGTGTGTGTGTGTCTGTGTGGGGAGGGGCTCTTCGAGTGATAGTTATTATACAAAATTATACATAGGGCCATACTGCCCTCTTGTGTCCAAAATGATATTTATACATATATTTGGCAAGCATGTGACTGAGGACCGAGAGCTTTTAAATACGGACGTCCACACGGACATTGATAAGGGTTGCGCTTGCAGAGCGCTTGAGGGAATTCCTATGGAAGCAACCCTATTGTTTTCCTTAGGATTATTAGGGCCCAAGCCCAAAGGGCGAAGGCCCTATTGTTTTCCTTAGGATTATTAGGGCCCAAGCCCAAAGGGCGAAGGCCCTATTGTTTTCCTTAGGATTATTAGGGCCCAAGCCCAAAGGGCGAAGGCCCTATTGTTTTCCTTAGGATTATTTATTATTATTATTATTAGGGCCCAAGCCCAAAGGGCGAAGGCCCTATTGTTTTCCTTAGGATTATTTATTATTATTATTATTATTATTCTTATTATTTTTTTACTACCTTTTGGACACTTTTGGAGGCCTTAACATGCTCAAAAACTCCTGAAACTTTGCACACATGTCAGAACCCGCGGCCATCAGGGCCGGGCTGAAGATGGTACCCGGGCGTGGCAGGGGGGCTCGACAGCGCCCCCTGGAACGGGGTCCGAAAACATGGTCCATAACTCAAACACGCTTGCATGTAATAATATGAAACTCGGTACACATGTAGATCTCCTCGTTTCATATATACTTCACACTCTTACTTTTTACCCCAGCCCAACAGGAAGTGGGCTATTTAGGGTTGTTGGTAAAACACACGCAATGGAATGTGAAATACTCCTCCTAGAGAATTCAAACAAACGGCACGAAACTCGGTCAGCATGAAGTCAAGACATTGAGGATGAAAGTTTGCGAGGGGATTTTTGATATCTCGAACGGTTTGGCCGTGGCGAGGAAACGAAATTATGGCGAGAAACGTGAAACAGGAAGTGTGTTATAACTTCAGCATACATTAACTGATCTTGATGAAACTTCAGCAGTGTGTTCGCTGTAAGAGCCCGATCACATGGATGTGACTATTGTGAGTCAAAGTTATAGCGCCACCAACTGGCAGCAGGAAGTGTGTCACTTCCTAAATGTTTTGAAATCACCCTCTTATTTTTACCCGATTTGCTTCAAACTTTATGTGTATAATGTAAACACACGGCAGATGTAGACCTGTGAAAGGATTATTGATATCTTAGATACTGTTGCCGTGGCAACACATCAAACTTTAATATTCTTGTTTGATGCTTTTGAGACTCTTAGCATGCTTGAAATTGCATGAAACTCGACAGACACAGGTATGCATATGGTTCAGATCAAGCCGGACAACTTTCTAATTAACTGTCATTAGCTCAGACCAAGAGGAAGTTAGATATTTTGGTTTGAATGTGGATGTTTCTGAGAATTTTCTCTCCCTCTCCCTCTGACAGAGAGAATGCACCCTGCCATTCGTGTGTGTCTGTGTCTGTGTGGGGAGGGGGGGAGGGGCTCTTTTAGTTTAAACACAAAATTATACATAGGGCCATACTGCCCTCTTGTGTCCAAAATTATATTTATATATACATTATACATATATTTGGTATGTGACTGAGGACCGAGAGCTTTTACATTTACATTTACATTTACATTTAGTCATTTAGCAGACGCTTTTATCCAAAGCGACTTACAACTGAGGACTAAACCAAGCGAGTCATCGTGAAGAGGCAAAAGCAACGCAAGAAGTGCTCAAAATACAAAGTTCAGACATAGCTCGGAGTAGCATAAGCCAGGCAAGCGAGGATTTAGAGGAAAGGATTTTTTTTTTTTTTTTTTTTTTTTTTTTTTAAGTTAAGTGCTCCCGGAAGAGATGAGTTTTCAGTTGTCTTTTGAATGTTGTCAGGGATTCTGCATTCCGGATGAGGGTGGGGAGATCATTCCACCAGCATGGAATCGTGAATGAGAATGTTCTGGAGAGTGATTTTGTGCCCCGCTGTGATGGAACCACGAGCCGTCGCTCATTGACCGATCGTAGGCTTCTGGTAGGGATGTAGACTTGTAGTAGTGAGTGGAAGTAGGAGGGAGCTGAACCTGTGGTCAATCTGTAAGCAAGCGTCAAAGCCTTGAACTTGATGCGAGCAGCGAGTGATAGCCAGTGCAGAGAGATGAGCAGAGGAGTGACGTGGGCCCTTTTGGGCTCGTTGAAGACCAGACGAGCTGCAGCATTCTGGATCATTTGTAGAGGTTTAGTTGCACATGATGGAAGTCCAGCCAGAAGAGCATTGCAGTAATCGAGCCTAGAAATGACCAGGGCCTGGACGAGAAGTTGTGTTGCATGCTCAGTTAGGAAAGGCCTGATCTTCCTGATGTTGTGCATAGCAAACCTGCATGATCGAGCTGTCTTTGTAATGTGGTCTGTGAAGGTCAGCTGATCATCAAAGATTACACCAAGATTTCTGACCGACCTTGATGGGGTGATTGAGGATGAATCTACCTGGATAGTGAGGTCGTGCTGTAGAGACGGATTGGCAGGGAGGACGAGAAGCTCAGTCTTTGCCAGGTTGAGCTGCAGGTGATGTTCCTTCATCCATGCCGAGATGTCCGCCAGACAGCTTGAGATCCGTACAGCTACTGTGGGATCATCTGGTTGAAATGAGAGGTAGAGCTGGGTGTCATCAGCATAGCAATGGTAAGAGAAACCATGTGCCTGTATGATAGGTCCCAGTGATGTGGTGTAAATGGAGAAGAGGAGCGGTCCGAGAACTGAACCCTGAGGAACGCCTGTGGTCAGTTGATGTGCTTTGGATACCTCACCTCTCCATGTGACCTTGAAAGACCTACCTGTGAGATAGGACTCAAACCAGTTGAGGGAGGTTCCAGTGATGCCCAGTGATGAGAGGGCGGACAGGAGGATCTGATGATTCACAGTGTCGAAGGCAGCAGACAGGTCCAGTAGAATGAGGACTGATGATTTGGAAGCAGCTTTTGCGATCCGCAAGGCTTCCGTGACTGACAGCAATGCAGTCTCAGTTGAATGTCCTTTCTTGAAGCCAGATTGGTTGACATCCAGCTGGTTGTTCAGAGACAGGAAGGATGATACTTGGTTAAAAGCAACTCGTTCAAGTGTTTTTGCAATGAATGGTAGGAGAGAGACAGGTCTGTAGTTCTCTAGAAGTGATGTGTTTAATGTTGATTTTTTAAGCAGAGGGGTTACCCGAGCCTGCTTAAATGCTGTAGGGAAAATGCCAGTGTGGAGGGATGAGTTGATAATGTGTGTGAGAGCTGGTAGAAGTGTGGGAGAGATGGCTTGTAGAAGGTGTGAGGGGATGGGGTCTAGAGGGCAGGTGGTAGGATGACTGGAGAGGAGAAGTTTAGATACTTCTTCATCGGTTAGTGGAGTGAAGGAGGAGAGAAGGTTATTGGCTGTGGGAGAGGTTAGTCTGGGTTCCTGTGCTGAGAACTGACTGCTGATAGTGGTAGTTTTGTTAGTGAAGAAGTTAGCAAAGTCATCAGCAGTTAAAGAGGAGGTGGGTGGTGGTGGAGGTGGACAGAGGAGAGAATTGAATGTCTTGAACAGTGAACGTGTGTTAGGGGCGCTGTTGATCTTGTTGTGGAAATATGAAGATTTTGCGGCGTGAACGTCAACAGAGAAGGCAGAGAGCAGAGATTGATACCTAGTGAGGTCAGATGTGTCTTTTGATTTGCGCCATTTCCTCTCCGCTGCCCTGAGCTTGGTCCGGTGTTCACGAAGAACCTCAGATAACCAGGGGTTAGAGGGAGTGGTGCGTGCTGGCCTAGAGGAGAGAGGGCAGATATTGTCTAAAGAAGAGGTTAGGATGGAGCATAAAGTATCCGTTGCAGTATTCACATCCAGAGATGAGAAATGTGAGGGTGAGGGAAGAGAGGATGACACAGCAGAGGAAAGATGGGATGGAGACAGTGAGCGCAGGTTTCGTCTGAAAGTAAATGGTGGGGAGGTTGGTGGAGCATGGGTAGTGAGTTGTAGATTGAAAGTAATGAGGAAATGATCTGAAACTTGGAGAGGTACGGGACATTGATAATGGCCACGTGCAGAGCGCTCGAGGGAATTCCTATGGAAGTTCTGCTCGCTCATCGCCGTGGACGCGCACCGTTATGAATGCCCGTGCAGCCGTTAGTTTCATTTTAAAATTAGCGCCTTTTCTGGGGCCGATTGCTTGAATTGTGAGTTCAATAGCCTATTATTCTTCATGGAAACCACAACAACAAAAGAGTATAAAAGTTTGGTGTGAACGCAGCATAATGAACAAGCTGCGATCTCAAGATTGCAATGCTGGAGTGTGTGTGTGTGTGTGTGTGTGTGCGTGTGAGAGAGAGGCGCGGGCGAACTGTGTGTGTGTGTGTGTCTGTGTGGGGAGGGGCTCTTCGAGTGATAGTTATTATACAAAATTATACATAGGGCCATACTGCCCTCTTGTGTCCAAAATGATATTTATACATATATTTGGCAAGCATGTGACTGAGGACCGAGAGCTTTTAAATACGGACGTCCACACGGACATTGATAAGGGTTGCGCTTGCAGAGCGCTTGAGGGAATTCCTATGGAAGTAGGAATGAACTAAAAAACGTTCGCTCTGTTCTGCTCGCTCGTCGCCATGGACGCGCACCGTTATGAATGCCAGTGCAGCCGCATACTTTTTAGTGTCACTTTAAAATTAGTGCAATAACGGGGCCGATTGCTTGAATTGTGAGTTCAATAGTCTATTATTTTTCACGGAAAACACAACAACAAAAGAGTACAATGATAGATTCGCTTAAATAGGGGCTTTTACATAAAATAGCCTATTCCGTCATCATCTTTTCAGTCAGCTCTTCACTCTCGTGATTAATGAAATTTGACTCCTGTTGCTGATATTTGCTGCAACTTTCGTTCCGCTCACAATTTAGTAAGCAAACACGCTTCAAATGTGTTTTTATTTTATTTTTGTGTATATATATATGTGTGTGTATATATATATGTGTGTGTATATATATATATATATATATATATATATATATATAGCTTATGTTTCAAATATGAGTTAATTAACAATCGTTGGAAAGAATGATACTTTTAATATCACTAAACCGTCATTAGGTGCCGCCAGGCGACCGTCTTAATGAGCGAGTCATTGATTCATTCGTTCAAACGATTCGTTCGAACGGCTGAGTCATTCATGAATGAGACAGATTATGGATTGGTCGTTGAATCTTTGAGTCAACCGATTCGTTCAAAATGCTGAATCATCCAGTAATGAGAACGCGTTGCTGTGAGATGCTCGATGGTTCTGCTGTGATCTTTGTTTAACTATTTTCGCTGCTGAAACAGAAAAAAAAGTCAATATTGCATCTAAAATGTAAGTGATTTGACGTGTGTGTGTGTGTGTGTGTGTGTGTGATTGTGTCTGTTACAGTGATTGTTTAACCCTTGTTAAAGTTTAGGCCTTGTCTTTTTGGATATATATCTTTTTATATAAAAAAAAATAGCATACAACCCATGTATTTTAAATGTATTGTTTGCTTTAAATGACATTGAGATTTGTATGTTTGGTAATTGAACCTGAATGAATTATAAATGAATGTGCTATATTTCAGATCATATATTTGTTTTCCTTAAAATTTGAACTAACACTAACTTTATTCTCATCTGAATGATAGATTATTTATTTATGTATAAAATAAAAACACATTTGATTTTTCTTTTTTAATCAATGTAGAATGTGTAACTGAAAAAATAAACAGATTAGGGCTCTGATCGAGGACAATAAATGAAAACCAATGCAATATGATGAATGTCCAAAAGATTTTTTTTGCTTTTAAACTATGTGTGTGTGTGTGTGTGTGTGTGTGTGTGTGTGTGTGTGTGTGTGTGTGTGTGTGTGTGTGTGTGTGTGTGTGTGTGTGTGTGTAAGAGATTTCGGTTGGGTGACAGTTGTAGTTTACAGTTTGACAAAAGCACAATGTTGTGTTTTATTGTGATTGTACACAAATATAAGTAAACACTTTGCAGTTTGAATAATGTCCTGTATGAACAAAAGGACGGGGTATGTTTTTATGTCTACATTGTTCAATCACGCCTCACACACACACACACACACACACACACACACACACCAACTATTTTTCTAATCAGATCAGGCAAGTAATATTCTGTCTTGGCACACTTCATATAACTTTCAAACTTGTGTACTTATTTCATGTGTGCATTAAGTCCATGAGACCGTAGGGTGTCTCATTTTTCATTTTAGGTTTCAGAAGGTTGCTCACGCATACTTTGTGGTTGATATGTGCCCTCAATGCACACTTTTGCAGAGCCCACACCAATGCAAGCTCTACAGCACACATCTTCTCAAAGGTCAAAGCGGAGTTACGATATTGCCCGTCATGCACAGTAACCCTAAAGGCACCGGGGTGGCGGTGCCACCGGCTTGTTTATATATATATATATATATATATATATATATATATATATATATATATATAAATATAGCTGCGAGCAGCGATGAAGGGCCAAAGCCGGCGGCACCGCCACTCCGGTGCCTTTAGGTAACTAAAGGCACCGGGGTTGCGGTGCCACCGGCTTGGGCCCGTAATCGCTGCTCGCAGCTATATTTATTATTATTATTATTATTCTTATTATTTTTTTACTACCTTTTGGACACTTTTGGAGGCCTTAACATGCTCAAAAACTCCTGAAACTTTGCACACATGTCAGAACCCGCGGCCATCAGGGCCGGGCTGAAGATGGTACCCGGGCGTGGCAGGGGGGCTCGACAGCGCCCCCTGGAACGGGGTCCGAAAACATGGTCCATAACTCAAACACGCTTGCATGTAATAATATGAAACTCGGTACACATGTAGATCTCCTCGTTTCATATATACTTCACACTCTTACTTTTTACCCCAGCCCAACAGGAAGTGGGCTATTTAGGGTTGTTGGTAAAACACACGCAATGGAATGTGAAATACTCCTCCTAGAGAATTCAAACAAACGGCACGAAACTCGGTCAGCATGAAGTCAAGACATTGAGGATGAAAGTTTGCGAGGGGATTTTTGATATCTCGAACGGTTTGGCCGTGGCGAGGAAACGAAATTATGGCGAGAAAAGAGAAACACGAAGTGTTATAACTTCTGCATACATTAACTGATCTTGATGAAACTTCAGCAGTGTGTTCGTGGTAAGAGGCCATTCAGATGGATGTAACTATTGTGAGTCAAAGTTATAGCGCCACCAACTGGCAGCAGGAAGTGTGTCACTTTCTAAATGCTTTTGACAAAAGTGGGGGGGTTAGTTTTATCTACAGTAACAAAACTCGATATGTATATTGTACTCTTCGAGCCGGACAACTTTCTAATTTACCGTAATTAGCTACGACCAACAGGAAGTTAGATATTTTGGTTTGAAAATTGTCATTTTATGTGTCTCTCTCTGAGCCTACGTCTCTGTGTGTGTGTGTGTGTGTGTCTGTGAGTGTGGGGAGGGGGAGGGGGGCTAGATTAACCATTTCACTGCTGTGTGGTTTTGCCTGCATTAAAAAGGAAAATAAATGGCTTATGCCTTGTATTTTTTAAATAGGTTTTATTAATAAGTAAAGGCATATAACCAAATTAATTGTAGTGCATTGAAAATAGTTTTATATAATTAGTTTATTAATTAAATTAACTTGGTCCATAAACTTGGTCTGAAAATTTGGTCCATAAATCAAACACACTTGCATGTAATATTATGAAACTCGGTATATAGATCTCATCGGGCCAAACAACTTTAAGCTAGCCCAAAAGGAAGTGGGCTATTTTGGTCTGAATGTGAATGTTTTGCAAAACCAGCCTCTACATTTTTACCCACTCCTCTTAAGTGGTTTATTTTGTTCCCACCAAATGTTTTCAACATGATGAAAATACATTAAAGAAGCATAATTGTGAATATCTATTGAATATCTCTAATTGTTTTGCTATGGCGAGGGATTGAAGTCATGTAAAAAAAATAAACACTAAAAGCCTCATATCTTCTAAAAATTTAATTATACACCATTTATTTCTAGATAAAATTATACAAATATCACAACTAAACCCATTTTATTCTTGTTTTCAATTTAAGAATAATGTACAAGTTTAAAAACAGCCAGAATGCACTATTCAGTTAAAAAAATAAATATATCAAATAATACATAGGGCTATACTGCCCTCTTGTGTTCAAAATCAGGTAGGCCTGTTGTATTTAAATATATTAGGTAGCCTATGTGACTCCGAGAATATTTTCTCACCGGTTATTTGACGTGTAACACCGGGGGCTTTTAAATCGCTAAGTTAAAAGTGAAAGTAAAGTAAGGACGTCCGCATGGACATTTATAGTGGTGGCGCTCACAGTGCGCTCGAATGAATTTCTATGGAAGTAGAAATGAAAAAACGTTCGCTCTGTTTTGCTCGCTCGTCGCCATGGACGCGCACCGTTATGAATGCCAGTGCAGCCGCATACTTTTTAGTGTCACTTTAAAATTAGCGCCATATCGGGGACCGATTGCTTCCGGTTTTCAGGGAAAACACAACAACAAAAGAGTAAATGACAGATTCGCTTAAATAGGTGCTTTTACACAAAATATTCCGTCATAATTTTTCCAGTCAGCTCTTCACTCTCGTGATTAATGAAATTTGACTCCTGTTGCTGATATTTGCTGCAACTTTCGTTCTGCTCACAATTTAGTAAGCAAACACGCTTCAAATGTGTTTTTATTTTATTTTTGTGTATATATATGTGTGTATATATATATATAGCTTATGTTTCAAATATGAGTTAATTAACAATCGTTTGAAAGAATGATACTTTTTAACATATCACTAAACCGTCATTAGGTGTCGCCAGGCGACCGTCTTAATGAGCGAGTCATTGATTCATTTGTTCGAACGGCTGAGTCATTCATGAATGAGACAGATTATGGATTGGTCATTGAATCTTTGAGTCAACCGATTCGTTCAAAATGCTGAATCATTCAGTAATGAGAAAACACGTTGCTGTGAGATGCTCGATGGTTCTGCTGTGATCTTTGTTTAACTAGTTTCACTGCTGAAACAGAAAAAAGTCAATATTGCATCTAAAATGTAAGTGATTTGACTTGTGTGTGTGTGTGTCTGTGTCTGTGTCTGTGTCTGTGTGTGTGTGTGTGTGTGTGTGTGTGTGTGTGTGTGTGTGTGTGTGTATGATTGTGTCTGCTACAGTGATTGTTTAACCCTTGTTAAAGTTTAGGCCTTGTCTTTTTGGATATATATCTTTTTATATAAAAAAAATAGGCATACAACCCATATATTTTAAATGTATCGTTTGCTTTAAATTACATTTAGATTTGTATGTTTGGTAATTGAACCTGAATGAATTTTAAATGAATGTGCTATATTTCAGAGTTTTCCTTAAAATTTGAACTAACTTTATTCTCATCTGAATGATAGACTATTTATTTCTGTATAAAATAAAAAAGAGATTTTGGTTGGGTGACAGTTGTAGTTTACAGTTTGACAAAAGCACAATGTTGTGTTTTATTGCGATTGTACACAAATATAAGTAAACACTTTGCAGTTTTAATAATGTCCTGTATGAACAAAAGGACGGAGTATGTTTTTATGTCTACATTGTTCAATCACGTTTCACACACACACACACACAAACTTTTTTCTAATCAGATCAGGCAAGTAATATTCTGTCTTGGCACACTTGATTTAACTTTCAATCTTGTGTACTTATTTCATGTGTCCATTAAGTCCATGAGACCGTAGGGTGTCTCATTTTTCATTTTAGGTTTCAGAAGGTTGCTCACGCATACTTTGTGGTTGATATGTGCCCTCAATGCACACTTTTGCAGAGCCCACACCAATGCAAGCTCTACAGCACACATCTTCTCAAAGGTCAAAGCGGAGTTACGATATAGCCCGCCATGCACAGTAACCCTAAAGGCACCGGGGTGGCGGTGCCACCGGCTTGTTTATATATATATATATATAAAGGCACCGGGGTGGCGGTGCCACCGGCTTGTTTATATATATATATATATATATATATATATATATATATATATATATATATAAATATAGCTGCGAGCAGCGATGAAGGGCCAAAGCCGGCGGCACCGCCACTCCGGTGCCTTTAGGTAACTAAAGGCACCGGGGTTGCGGTGCCACCGGCTTGGGCCCGTAATCGCTGCTCGCAGCTATATTTCTTCTTATTATTTTTTTACTACCTTTTGGACACTTTTGGAGGTCTTAACATGCTCAAAAACTCCTGAAACTTTGCACACATGTCAGAACCCGCGGCCATCAGGGCCGGGCTGAAGATGGTACCCGGGCGTGGCAGGGGGGCTCGACAGCGCCCCCTGGAACGGGGTCCGAAAACATGGTCCATAAATCAAACACGCTTGCATGTAATAATATGAAACTCGGTACACATGTAGATCTCCTCGTTTCATATATACTTCACACTCTTACTTTTTACCCCAGCCCAACAGGAAGTGGGCTATTTAGGGTTGTTGGTAAAACACACGCAATGGAATGTGAAATACTCCTCCTAGAGAATTCAAACAAACGGCACGAAACTCGGTCAGCATGAAGTCAAGACATTGAGGATGAAAGTTTGCGAGGGGATTTTTGATATCTCGAACGGTGTGGCCGTGGCGAGGAAACAAAATTATGGCGAGAAACGTGAAACAGGAAGTGTGTCATAACTACTCCATACATTAACTGATCTTGATGAAACTTCAACAGTGTGTTCGTTGTAAGAGCCCGATCACATGGATGTGACTATTGTGAGTCAAAGTTATAGCGCCACCAACTGGCAGCAGGAAGTGTGTCACTTCCTAAATGCTTTGAAATCACCCTCTTATTTTAACCCGATTTGCTTCAAACTTTATGTGTATAATGTAAACACACGGCAGATGTAGACCTGTGAAAGGATTATTGATATCTTAGATACTGTTGCCGTGGCAACACATCAAACTTTAATATTCTTGTTTGATGCTTTTGAGACTCTTAGCATGCTTGAAATTGCATGAAACTCGACAGACACAGGTATGCATATGGTTCAGATCAAGCCGGACAACTTTCTAATTAACTGTCATTAGCTCAGACCAAGAGGAAGTTAGATATTTTGGTTTGAATGTGGATGTTTCTGAGAATTTTCTCTCCCTCTCCCTCTGACAGAGAGAATGCACCCTGCCATTCGTGTGTGTCTGTGTCTGTGTGGGGAGGGGGGGAGGGGCTCTTTTAGTTTAAACACAAAATTATACATAGGGCCATACTGCCCTCTTGTGTCCAAAATTATATTTATATATACATTATACATATATTTGGTATGTGACTGAGGACCGAGAGCTTTTAAATACGGGACATTGATAATGGCCACGTGCAGAGCGCTCGAGGGAATTCCTATGGAAGTTCTGCTCGCTCATCGCCGTGGACGCGCACCGTTATGAATGCCCGTGCAGCCGTTAGTTTCATTTTAAAATTAGCGCCTTTTCTGGGGCCGATTGCTTGAATTGTGAGTTCAATAGCCTATTATTCTTCATGGAAACCACAACAACAAAAGAGTATAAAAGTTTGGTGTGAACGCAGCATAATGAACAAGCTGCGATCTCAAGATTGCAATGCTGGAGTGTGTGTGTGTGTGTGTGTGTGTGCGTGTGAGAGAGAGGCGCGGGCGAACTGTGTGTGTGTGTGTGTCTGTGTGGGGAGGGGCTCTTCGAGTGATAGTTATTATACAAAATTATACATAGGGCCATACTGCCTTCTTGTGTCCAAAATGATATTTATACATATATTTGGCAAGCATGTGACTGAGGACCGAGAGCTTTTAAATACGGACGTCCACACGGACATTGATAAGGGTTGCGCTTGCAGAGCGCTTGAGGGAATTCCTATGGAAGTAGGAATGAACTAAAAAACGTTCGCTCTGTTCTGCTCGCTCGTCGCCATGGACGCGCACCGTTATGAATGCCAGTGCAGCCGCATACTTTTTAGTGTCACTTTAAAATTAGTGCAATAACGGGGCCGATTGCTTGAATTGTGAGTTCAATAGTCTATTATTTTTCACGGAAAACACAACAACAAAAGAGTACAATGATAGATTCGCTTAAATAGGGGCTTTTACATAAAATAGCCTATTCCGTCATCATCTTTTCAGTCAGCTCTTCACTCTCGTGATTAATGAAATTTGACTCCTGTTGCTGATATTTGCTGCAACTTTCGTTCCGCTCACAATTTAGTAAGCAAACACGCTTCAAATGTGTTTTTATTTTATTTTTGTGTATATATATATGTGTGTGTATATATATGTGTGTGTATATATATATATATATATATATATATATATAGCTTATGTTTCAAATATGAGTTAATTAACAATCGTTGGAAAGAATGATACTTTTAATATCACTAAACCGTCATTAGGTGCCGCCAGGCGACCGTCTTAATGAGCGAGTCATTGATTCATTCGTTCAAACGATTCGTTCGAACGGCTGAGTCATTCATGAATGAGACAGATTATGGATTGGTCGTTGAATCTTTGAGTCAACCGATTCGTTCAAAATGCTGAATCATTCAGTAATGAGAACGCGTTGCTGTGAGATGCTCGATGGTTCTGCTGTGATCTTTGTTTAACTATTTTCGCTGCTGAAACAGAAAAAAAAGTCAATATTGCATCTAAAATGTAAGTGATTTGACGTGTGTGTGTGTGTGATTGTGTCTGTTACAGTGATTGTTTAACCCTTGTTAAAGTTTAGGCCTTGTCTTTTTGGATATATATCTTTTTATATAAAAAAAAATAGCATACAACCCATGTATTTTAAATGTATTGTTTGCTTTAAATTACATTGAGATTTGTATGTTTGGTAATTGAACCTGAATGAATTATAAATGAATGTGCTATATTTCAGATCATATATTTGTTTTCCTTAAAATTTGAACTAACACTAACTTTATTCTCATCTGAATGATAGATTATTTATTTATGTATAAAATAAAAACACATTTGATTTTTCTTTTTTAATCAATGTAGAATGTGTAACTGAAAAAATAAACAGATTAGGGCTCTGATCGAGGACAATAAATGAAAACCAATGCAATATGATGAATGTCCAAAAGATTTTTTTTGCTTTTAAACTATGTGTGTGTGTGTGTGTGTGTGTGTGTGTGTAAGAGATTTCGGTTGGGTGACAGTTGTAGTTTACAGTTTGACAAAAGCACAATGTTGTGTTTTATTGTGATTGTACACAAATATAAGTAAACACTTTGCAGTTTGAATAATGTCCTGTATGAACAAAAGGACGGGGTATGTTTTTATGTCTACATTGTTCAATCACGCCTCACACACACACACACACACACACCAACTATTTTTCTAATCAGATCAGGCAAGTAATATTCTGTCTTGGCACACTTCATATAACTTTCAAACTTGTGTACTTATTTCATGTGTGCATTAAGTCCATGAGACCGTAGACCGAGACCGCAACTTTTTTATTGGTAAAGTTGATGGAATTAGATCTCAGATTTCATCTGTTGTCAATGATTGTATTGCTCATGTTGACCCTACGAACCAATTAACCTGTTTTATGCCTGTTTCTTTGCAGCAGCTTAATGATATAACTGCTCATATGAAGCCCACCAGGTCTCCTGGTGATGTGCTCCCTTCTTCTCTGTTTAAGAAGGTACTTGATTCAATTGGCCCAAGTATTCTGTCTATTATGAATACTAGTTTGTCATCTGGTGTTGTTCCGGTTAGTTTTAAGCATGCGGTTATTCAGCCCCTTCTAAAAAGAAACGGCTTAGACCCCTTTGACATGAGTAGTTTTCGTCCGATTTCAAAATTGCCTTTTATTTCGAAGATACTGGAAAAAATTGTGCATGCACAGCTTAATGACTTTTTAACGAGGAATAACATCGCCGATAGATTCCAGTCAGGTTTTAGAGCTGGTCATAGTACAGAATCTGCTCTTTTGAGGGTCTCTAATGATATCCTACGAGGTGTTGATTCTGGAAACCGTGTTGTTTTGCTTTTGTTAGATCTTACAGCGGCATTTGATACAGTTGATCATAACATTCTCATTGGTCGTCTTAGGAATCAGGTTGGTATTCAGGGCTTAGCCCTGAAATGGTTCTCTTCCTATTTGAAGGATAGGACTTTTTCAGTCAGTTTAGGGGATTATTTTTCTTCTGTTGCCCCTCTTGTGTGTGGGGTTCCACAGGGCTCTATACTGGGACCAATTTTATTTTCCCTTTATATGCTCCCTCTAGGCTCGATTTTTGAGAAATTTGGGATTCAGTATCACCTGTATGCGGATGATTCTCAAATTTACTTACCACTGAAACATGGGCATAAATGTGCCATTCAGTCTCTCCGTGCATGTTTGGCCGAAGTTAAGTGTTGGCTTGCGAATAACTTTCTCCAATTAAATGAGGATAAGACCGAGATGATTTTATTTGGAAATAAGGGCTGTGTGGATGATGACTGCCTGGGGTTGTTTCCTGGGAAAAAATTGTCTAGCGTGAGGAACCTTGGTGTCATTTTTGACTCTGAGCTTAAATTTGACCGGCAAATCAATGCTGTCGTTAAGAATAGTTTTTTCCATCTTAGATCAATTTCTAAATTGAAATCTATCCTTTCTTTTGACGATATGGAGAAGGTTGTTCATGCCTTTGTGTCATCCCGTTTAGATTATTGTAATGTATTGTATCTGGGTGTGAGTCAGGCTTCTCTCTTCCGCTTGCAGCTCGTTCAGAACTCAGCTGCCAGACTTTTAACGGGCACTAAGAAGAGAGAGCACATTACTCCGGTTTTAATTAAATTACATTGGTTACCCATACGATACAGAATTCAATACAAAGCTTTGTTGTATGTTTTTAAGTCTCTGCATGGCCTAGCACCTGAGTATGTTACTGATTTAATCAGCCGCTGTCAATCAAGTAGATCTCTGCGCTCTAATGACAAATTGTTTCTCATGGTTCCGCGATCCCGTTTAAAATGTAAAGGTGATCGGGCATTCTCTGTTGCAGCTCCTAGGCTCTGGAATGACCTTCCTCTGTCTGTAAAAACTTGTCCTTCATTGGGTGCTTTTCAGAGTGCGCTTAAAACTTACTTGTTCTCTTTAGCATTTGACAATGCTTTGTAAGTTTTTATGTCATATGTTTGCATTGTTTTTATGTCTTTGTTTTTACTTTTTTACCTTCTGTACAGCACTTTGGTTCCACTTGTGGTTTTGAAAGTGCTCTATAAATAAAGTTGAGTTGAGTTGAGTTGAGTAGGGTGTCTCATTTTTCATTTTAGGTTTCAGAAGGTTGCTCACGCATACTTTGTGGTTGATATGTGCCCTCAATGCACACTTTTGCAGAGCCCACACCAATGCAAGCTCTACAGCACACATCTTCTCAAAGGTCAAAGCGGAGTTACGATATTGCCCGTCATGCACAGTAACCCTAAAGGCACCGGGGTGGCGGTGCCACCGGCTTGTTTATATATATATATATATATATATATATATATATATATATAAATATAGCTGCGAGCAGCGATGAAGGGCCAAAGCCGGCGGCACCGCCACTCCGGTGCCTTTAGGTAACTAAAGGCACCGGGGTTGCGGTGCCACCGGCTTGGGCCCGTAATCGCTGCTCGCAGCTATATTTATTCTTCTTCTTCTTCTTCCGACTTATTATTTTTCTGCTACCTTTTGGACACTTTTGGAGGCCTTAACATGCTCAAAAACTCCTGAAACTTTGCACACATGTCAGAGCCCGCGGCCATCAGGGCCGGGCTGAAGATGGTACCCGGGCGTGGCAGGGGGGCTCGACAGCGCCCCCTGGAACGGGGTCCGAAAACATGGTCCATAAATCAAACACGCTTGCATGTAATAATATGAAACTCGGTACACATGTAGATCTCCTCGTTTCATATATACTTCACACTCTTACTTTTTACCCCAGCCCAACAGGAAGTCGGCTATTTAGGGTTGTTGGTAAAACACACGCAATGGAATGTGAAATACTCCTCCTAGAGAATTCAAACAAACGGCACGAAACTCGGTCAGCATGAAGTCAAGACATTGAGGATGAAAGTTTGCGAGGGGATTTTTGATATCTCGAACGGTTTGGCCGTGGCGAGGAAACAAAATTATGGCGAGAAACGTGAAACAGGAAGTGTGTCATAACTACTGCATACATTAACTGATCTTGATGAAACTTCAGCAGTGTGTTCGTCGTAAGAGCCCGATCACATGGATGTGACTATTGTGAGTCAAAGTTATAGCGCCACCAACTGGCAGAAGGAAGTGTGTCACTTCCTAAATGCTTTGAAATCACCCTCTTATTTTTACCCGATTTGCTTCAAACTTCACTACTATAATGTAAACACACGGCAGATGTAGACCTGTGAATGGATTCTTGATATCTTAGATACTGTTGTCGTGGCAACGCATCAAACTTTAATATTCTTTTTTTATGCTTTTGAGACTCTTAGCATGCCTGAAATTGCTTAAAATTGCATGAAACTCGACAGACACATCTCATTTATTAGCCAGTAGACATGTGCAAAGTTTCAGAAACGGGCGTGTTGAGGGCTTAGTAGCGCCACCTTTTGTCAAAAGTGGGGGGATTAATTTTATCTACAGTAATAAAAATCGGTATGTGTATTGTTCTCCTCCAGCCAGACAAGTTTCTAATTTACACTCAATAGCTCCAACCAACAGGAAGTCAGATATTTTGGTTTGAAAATTGTCATTTTATGTCTCTCTCTCTCTCTGAGCCTACGTCTCTGTGTGTGTGTGTGTGTCTGTGAGTGTGGGGAGGGGGAGGGGGGCTAGATTAACCATTTGACTGCTGTGTGGTTTGGCCTGCATTAAAAAAGAAAATAAATGTCTTACGCCTTGTATTTTTTAAATAAGTTGTATTAATAAGTAAAGGCATATAACCAGTTGAATTGTAGTGCATTGAAAATAGTTTTATATAATTAGTTTATTAATTAAATTAACTTGGTCCATAAACTTCGTCAGAAAATTTGGTCCATAAATCAAACACACTTGCATGTAATATTATGAAACTCTGTACTCATATAGATCTCATCGGGCCAAACAACTTTAAGCCAGCCCAACAGGAAGTGGGCTATTTTTGTCTTAATGTGGATGTTTTGCAAAACCAGGCTCTACATTTTTACCCACTCCTCTTAAGTGGTTTATTTTATTCCCACCAAACTTTTTCAACATGATGAAAATACATTAAAGAAGCATAATTGTGAATATCTATTGAATATCTCTAATTGTTTTGCTATGGCGAGGGATTAAAGTCATGTAAAAAAAAATAAACACTAAAAGCCTCATATCTTCTAAAAATTTAATTATACACCATTTATTTCTAGATAAAATTATACAAATATCAGAACTAAACCCATTTTATTCTTGTTTTGCAATTTAAGAATAATGTACAAGTTTAAAAACAGCCAGGATGCACTATTCAGTTAAAAAATAAATATATCAAATAATACATAGGGCTATACTGCCCTCTTGTGTTCAAAATCAGGTAGGCCTGTTGTATTTAAATATAGGTAGCTGCTATGTGACTCCGAGAATTTTTTCTCACCGGTTATTTGACGTGTAACACCGGGGGCTTTTATATCGCTAAGTTAAAAGTGAAAGTAAAGTAAGGACATTTATAGTGGTGGCGCTCGCAGTGCGCTCGAATGAATTTCTATGGAAGTAGAAATGAAAAAACGTTCGCTCTGTTTTGCTTGCTCGTCGCCATGGACGCGCACCGTAATGAATGCCACTGCAGCCGCATACTTTTTAGTGTCACTTTAAAATTAGTGCAATATCGGGGGCCAATTGCTTGAATTGTGAGTTCAATAGTCTATTATTTTTCACGGAAAACACAACAACAAAAGAGTACAATGATAGATTCGCTTAAATAGGCGCTTTTACATAAAATATAGCCTATTCCGTCATCATCTTTTCAGTCAGCTCTTCACTCTCGTGATTAATGAAATTTGACTCCTGTTGCTGATATTTGCTGCAACTTTCGTTCTGCTCACAATTTAGTAAGCAAACACGCTTCAAATGTGTTTTTATTTTATTTTTGTGTATATATATGTGTGTATATATATATATATATATATATATATATATATATATATATATATATATATATAGCTTATGTTTCAAATATGAGTTAATTAACAATCGTTGGAAAGAATGATACTTTTAAACATATCACTAAGCCGTCATTAGGTGTCGCCAGGCGACCGTCTTAATGAGCGAGTCATTGATTCATTTGTTCGAACGATTCGTTCGAACGGCTGAGTCATTCATGAATGAGACAGATTATGGATTGGTCATTGAATCTTTGAGTCAACCGATTCGGTCAAAATGCTGAATCATTCAGTAATGAGAAAACACGTTGCTGTGAGATGCTCGATGGTTCTGCTGTGATCTTTGTTTAACTAGTTTCACTGCTGAAACAGAAAAAAGTCAATATTGCATATAAAATGTAAGTGATTTGACTTATGTGTGTGTCTGTGTGTGTGTGTGTGTGTGTGTGTGTGTGTGTGTGTGTGTGTGTGTGTGTGTGTGTGTGTGTGTGTGTGTATGATTGTGTCTGTTACTTTTTGGATATATATATTTTTATATAAAAAAAATAGGCATACAACCCATATATTTTAAATGTATTGTTTGCTTTAAATTACATTAAGATTTGTATGTTTGGTAATTGAACCTGAATGAATTTTAAATGAATGTGCTATATTTCAGAGTTTTCCTTAAAATTTGACCTAACACTAACTTTATTCTCATCTGAATGATAGATTATTTATTTCTGTATAAAATAAAAAAGAGATTTTGGTTGGGTGACAGTTGTAGTTTACAGTTACTTCACACTCTTACTTTTTACCCCAGCCCAACAGGAAGTCGGCTATTTAGGGTTGTTGGTAAAACACACGCAATGGAATGTGAAATACTCCTCCTAGAGAATTCAAACAAACGGCACGAAACTCGGTCAGCATGAAGTCAAGACATTGAGGATGAAAGTTTGCGAGGGGATTTTTGATATCTCGAGCGGTTTGGCCGTGGCGAGGAAACAAAATTATGGCGAGAAACGTGAAACAGGAAGTGTGTCATAACTACTCCATACATTAACTGATCTTGATGAAACTTCAACAGTGTGTTCGTTGTAAGAGCCCGATCACATGGATGTGACTATTGTGAGTCAAAGTTATAGCGCCACCAACTGGCAGCAGGAAGTGTGTCACTTCCTAAATGCTTTGAAATCACCCTCTTATTTTTACCCGATTTGCTTCAAACTTTATGTGTATAATGTAAACACACGGCAGATGTAGACCTGTGAAAGGATTATTGATATCTTAGATACTGTTGCCGTGGCAACACATCAAACTTTAATATTCTTGTTTGATGCTTTTGAGACTCTTAGCATGCTTGAAATTGCATGAAACTCGACAGACACAGGTATGCATATGGTTCAGATCAAGCCGGACAACTTTCTAATTAACTGTCATTAGCTCAGACCAAGAGGAAGTTAGATATTTTGGTTTGAATGTGGATGTTTCTGAGAATTTTCTCTCCCTCTCCCTCTGACAGAGAGAATGCACCCTGCCATTCGTGTGTGTCTGTGTCTGTGTCTGTGTGGGGAGGGGGGGAGGGGCTCTTTTAGTTTAAACACAAAATTATACATAGGGCCATACTGCCCTCTTGTGTCCAAAATTATATTTATATATACATTATACATATATTTGGTATGTGACTGAGGACCGAGAGCTTTTAAATACGGGACATTGATAATGGCCACGTGCAGAGCGCTCGAGGGAATTCCTATGGAAGTTCTGCTCGCTCATCGCCGTGGACGCGCACCGTTATGAATGCCCGTGCAGCCGTTAGTTTCATTTTAAAATTAGCGCCTTTTCTGGGGCCGATTGCTTGAATTGTGAGTTCAATAGCCTATTATTCTTCATGGAAACCACAACAACAAAAGAGTATAAAAGTTTGGTGTGAACGCAGCATAATGAACAAGCTGCGCTCTCAAGATTGCAATGCTGGAGTGTGTGTGTGTGTGTGTGTGTGTGTGTGTGTGTGTGCGTGTGAGAGAGAGGCGCGGGCGAACTGTGTGTGTGTGTGTGTCTGTGTGGGGAGGGGCTCTTCGAGTGATAGTTATTATACAAAATTATACATAGGGCCATACTGCCCTCTTGTGTCCAAAATGATATTTATACATATATTTGGCAAGCATGTGACTGAGGACCGAGAGCTTTTAAATACGGACGTCCACACGGACATTGATAAGGGTTGCGCTTGCAGAGCGCTTGAGGGAATTCCTATGGAAGTAGGAATGAACTAAAAAACGTTCGCTCTGTTCTGCTCGCTCGTCGCCATGGACGCGCACCGTTATGAATGCCAGTGCAGCCGCATACTTTTTAGTGTCACTTTAAAATTAGTGCAATAACGGGGCCGATTGCTTGAATTGTGAGTTCAATAGTCTATTATTTTTCACGGAAAACACAACAACAAAAGAGTACAATGATAGATTCGCTTAAATAGGGGCTTTTACATAAAATAGCCTATTCCGTCATCATCTTTTCAGTCAGCTCTTCACTCTCGTGATTAATTAAATTTGACTCCTGTTGCTGATATTTGCTGCAACTTTCGTTCCGCTCACAATTTAGTAAGCAAACACGCTTCAAATGTGTTTTTATTTTATTTTTGTGTATATATATATGTGTGTGTATATATATGTGTGTATATATATATATATATATATATATATATATATATATATAGCTTATGTTTCAAATATGAGTTAATTTACAATCGTTGGAAAGAATGATACTTTTAATATCACTAAACCGTCATTAGGTGCCGCCAGGCGACCGTCATAATGAGCGAGTCATTGATTCATTCGTTCAAACGATTCGTTCGAACGGCTGAGTCATTCATGAATGAGACAGATTATGGATTGGTCGTTGAATCTTTGAGTCAACCGATTCGTTCAAAATGCTGAATCATTCAGTAATGAGAACGCGTTGCTGTGAGATGCTCGATGGTTCTGCTGTGATCTTTGTTTAACTATTTTCGCTGCTGAAACAGAAAAAAAAAGTCAATATTGCATCTAAAATGTAAGTGATTTGACGTGTGTGTGTGTGTGTGTGTGTGTGTGTGATTGTGTCTGTTAAGCCGCCTTTCCACTGCACACGACCAACGACAGCCGTTGGACAGGAAGTCATTCATTTCCAATGGAGAGTCGTACGGGAGCTGCGGGGAGTTCCGATCATATGCGTGTGCGGAAAATTCGTATCCGATTTGAGCTTTGGATCCGTTGAAATATCTGAACTTCTGCGGCTAAACTGTATGCGACCGGTCGACCGGATGTGATGTATTCTAATCAAAACTATGAGCGTGAGGCTAGAATTACCAATATTTCAACTATTTAATGTTATTCTGTAAACGCTATTTCTGTAACATGTTGGTTATTAATAATTATGGCAGAAAAAAATATTTTATAATTATTAAATCAATATTTATATTGATTAGCTCTGTAAAATCTATTGTTTTTATTGTAGATGTATTGAGGGTCATTTGTTTTGTGTGGATATATTCATGCATGCATTAGATTCATCATTAATTTTACCATTGTGAATAGCCGAGGGTAACGGTTGCTTCACGAGTCATGACCAATTTCAAAGTTCCGTGCGACTGCCACTAGGGGACGAAATGCGACAAGGCCAAACCACACAGCAGTCAAATGGTTAATCTAGCCCCCCTCCCCCTCCCCCTCCCCACACTCGCAGACACACACACACACACAGAGACGTAGGCTCAGAGAGAGAGAGAGTGTTCGTCGTAAGAGCCCGATCACATGGATGTGACTATTGTGAGTCAAAGTTATAGCGCCACCAACTGGCAGAAGGAAGTGTGTCACTTCCTAAATGCTTTGAAATCACCCTCTTATTTTTACCCGATTTGCTTCAAACTTCACTACTATAATGTAAACACACGGCAGATGTAGACCTGTGAATGGATTCTTGATATCTTAGATACTGTTGTCGTGGCAACGCATCAAACTTTAATATTCTTTTTTTATGCTTTTGAGACTCTTAGCATGCCTGAAATTGCTTAAAATTGCATGAAACTCGACAGACACATCTCATTTATTAGCCAGTAGACATGTGCAAAGTTTCAGAAACGGGCGTGTTGAGGGCTCAGTAGCGCCACCTTTTGTCAAAAGTGGGGGGATTAATTTTATCTACAGTAATAAAAATCGGTATGTGTATTGTTCTCCTCCAGCCAGACAAGTTTCTAATTTACACTCAATAGCTCCAACCAACAGGAAGTCAGATATTTTGGTTTGAAAATTGTCATTTTATGTCTCTCTCTCTCTCTGAGCCTACGTCTCTGTGTGTGTGTGTGTGTCTGTGAGTGTGGGGAGGGGGAGGGGGGCTAGATTAACCATTTGACTGCTGTGTGGTTTGGCCTGCATTAAAAAAGAAAATAAATGTCTTACGCCTTGTATTTTTTAAATAAGTTGTATTAATAAGTAAAGGCATATAACCAGTTGAATTGTAGTGCATTGAAAATAGTTTTATATAATTAGTTTATTAATTAAATTAACTTGGTCCATAAACTTCGTCAGAAAATTTGGTCCATAAATCAAACACACTTGCATGTAATATTATGAAACTCTGTACTCATATAGATCTCATCGGGCCAAACAACTTTAAGCCAGCCCAACAGGAAGTGGGCTATTTTTGTCTTAATGTGGATGTTTTGCAAAACCAGGCTCTACATTTTTACCCACTCCTCTTAAGTGGTTTATTTTATTCCCACCAAACTTTTTCAACATGATGAAAATACATTAAAGAAGCATAATTGTGAATATCTATTGAATATCTCTAATTGTTTTGCTATGGCGAGGGATTAAAGTCATGTAAAAAAAATAAACACTAAAAGCCTCATATCTTCTAAAAATTTAATTATACACCATTTATTTCTAGATAAAATTATACAAATATCAGAACTAAACCCATTTTATTCTTGTTTTGCAATTTAAGAATAATGTACAAGTTTAAAAACAGCCAGGATGCACTATTCAGTTAAAAAATAAATATATCAAATAATACATAGGGCTATACTGCCCTCTTGTGTTCAAAATCAGGTAGGCCTGTTGTATTTAAATATAGGTAGCTGCTATGTGACTCCGAGAATTTTTTCTCACCGGTTATTTGACGTGTAACACCGGGGGCTTTTATATCGCTAAGTTAAAAGTGAAAGTAAAGTAAGGACATTTATAGTGGTGGCGCTCGCAGTGCGCTCGAATGAATTTCTATGGAAGTAGAAATGAAAAAACGTTCGCTCTGTTTTGCTTGCTCGTCGCCATGGACGCGCACCGTAATGAATGCCACTGCAGCCGCATACTTTTTAGTGTCACTTTAAAATTAGTGCAATATCGGGGGCCAATTGCTTGAATTGTGAGTTCAATAGTCTATTATTTTTCACGGAAAACACAACAACAAAAGAGTACAATGATAGATTCGCTTAAATAGGCGCTTTTACATAAAATATAGCCTATTCCGTCATCATCTTTTCAGTCAGCTCTTCACTCTCGTGATTAATGAAATTTGACTCCTGTTGCTGATATTTGCTGCAACTTTCGTTCTGCTCACAATTTAGTAAGCAAACACGCTTCAAATGTGTTTTTATTTTATTTTTGTGTATATATGTGTGTGTATATATATATATATATATATATATATATATATAGCTTATGTTTCAAATATGAGTTAATTAACAATCGTTGGAAAGAATGATACTTTTAAACATATCACTAAGCCGTCATTAGGTGTCGCCAGGCGACCGTCTTAATGAGTGAGTCATTGATTCATTTGTTCGAACGATTCGTTCGAACGGCTGAGTCATTCATGAATGAGACAGATTATGGATTGGTCATTGAATCTTTGAGTCAACCGATTCGGTCAAAATGCTGAATCATTCAGTAATGAGAAAACACGTTGCTGTGAGATGCTCGATGGTTCTGCTGTGATCTTTGTTTAACTAGTTTCACTGCTGAAACAGAAAAAAGTCAATATTGCATATAAAATGTAAGTGATTTGACTTATGTGTGTGTCTGTGTCTGTGTGTGTGTGTGTGTGTGTGTGTGTATGATTGTGTCTGTTACTTTTTGGATATATATATTTTTATATAAAAAAAATAGGCATACAACCCATATATTTTAAATGTATTGTTTGCTTTAAATTACATTAAGATTTGTATGTTTGGTAATTGAACCTGAATGAATTTTAAATGAATGTGCTATATTTCAGAGTTTTCCTTAAAATTTGACCTAACACTAACTTTATTCTCATCTGAATGATAGATTATTTATTTCTGTATAAAATAAAAAAGAGATTTTGGTTGGGTGACAGTTGTAGTTTACAGTTTGACAAAAGCACAATGTTGTGTTTTATTGCGATTGTTCACAAATATAAGTAAACACTTTGCAGTTTGAATAATGTCCTGTATGAACAAAAGGACGGAGTATGTTTTTATGTCTACATTGTTCAATCACGTTTCACACACACACTTTTTTTCTAATCAGATCAGGCAAGTAATATTCTGTCTTGGCACAATTGATTTAACTTTCATAACTTACTTATTTCATGTGTCCATTAAGTCCATGAGACCGTAGGGTGTCTCATTTTTCATTTTAGGTTTCAGAAGGTTGCTCACGCATATGATATGTGCCCTCAATGCACACTTTTGCAGAGCCCACACCAATGCAAGCTCTACAGTACACATCTTCTCAACAGTCAAAGCGGGGTTAAGTTATTGCCCGTCATGCACAGTAACCCTAAAGGCACCAGGGTGGCGGTGCCACCGGCTTGTTTATATATATATATATATATATATATATATATATATATATATATATATATATAAATATAAATATAGCTGCGAGCAGCGATGAAGGGCCAAAGCCGGTGGCACCGCCACTCCGGTGCCTTTAGGTAACTAAAGGCACCGGGGCTGCGGTGCCACCGGCTTGGGCCCGTAATCGCTGCTCGCAGCTATATTTAGGGCCCAAGCCCAAAGGGCGAAGGCCCTATTGTTTTCCTTAGGATTATTTATTATTATTATTAGGGCCCAAGCCCAAAGGGCGAAGGCCCTATTGTTTTCCTTAGGATTATTAGGGCCCAAGCCCAAAGGGCGAAGGCCCTATTGTTTTCCTTAGGATTATTTATTATTATTATTAGGGCCCAAGCCCAAAGGGCGAAGGCCCTATTGTTTTCCTTAGGATTATTTATTATTATTATTTTTCTGCTACCTTTTGGACACTTTTGGAGGCCTTAACATGCTCAAAAACTCCTGAAACTTTGCACACATGTCAGAACCCGCGGCCATCAGGGCCGGGCTGAAGATGGTACCCGGGCGTGGCAGGGGGGCTCGACAGCGCCCCCTGGAACGGGGTCCGAAAACATGGTCCATAACTCAAACACGCTTGCATGTAATAATATGAAACTCGGTACACATGTAGATCTCCTCGTTTCATATATACTTC
Organism: Rhinichthys osculus; assembly: GCA_029959095.1. NCBI lineage: Eukaryota > Metazoa > Chordata > Actinopteri > Cypriniformes > Leuciscidae > Rhinichthys > Rhinichthys osculus. Next base: position 39,140,529 of record JARWKJ010000018.1, read on the forward strand.
ACACTCTTACTTTTTACCCCAGCCCAACAGGAAGTGGGCTATTTAGGGTTGTTGGTAAAACACACGCAATGGAATGTGAAATACTCCTCCTAGAGAATTCAAACAAACGGCACGAAACTCGGTCAGCATGAAGTCAAGACATTGAGGATGAAAGTTTGCGAGGGGATTTTTGATATCTCGAACGGTTTGGCCGTGGCGAGGAAACGAAATTATGGCGAGAAACGTGAAACAGGAAGTGTGTCATAACTACTGCATACATTAACTGATCTTGATGAAACTTCAACAGTGTGTTCGTTGTAAGAGCCCGATCACATGGATGTGACTATTGTGAGTCAAAGTTATAGCGCCACCAACTGGCAGCAGGAAGTGTGTCACTTCCTAAATGCTTTGAAATCACCCTCTTATTTTTACCCGATTTGCTTCAAACTTTATGTGTATAATGTAAACACACGGCAGATGTAGACCTGTGAAAGGATTATTGATATCTTAGACACTGTTGCCGTGGCAACACATCAAACTTTAATATTCTTGTTTGATGCTTTTGAGACTCTTAGCATGCTTGAAATTGCATGAAACTCGACAGACACAGGTATGCATATGGTTCAGATCAAGCCGGACAACTTTCTAATTAACTGTCATTAGCTCAGACCAAGAGGAAGTTAGATATTTTGGTTTGAATGTGGATGTTTCTGAGAATTTTCTCTCCCTCTCCCTCTGACAGAGAGAATGCACCCTGCCATTCGTGTGTGTCTGTGTCTGTGTCTGTGTGGGGAGGGGGGGAGGGGCTCTTTTAGTTTAAACACAAAATTATACATAGGGCCATACTGCCCTCTTGTGTCCAAAATTATATTTATATATACATTATACATATATTTAGTATGTGACTGAGGACCGAGAGCTTTTAAATACGGGACATTGATAATGGCCACGTGCAGAGCGCTCGAGGGAATTCCTATGGAAGTTCTGCTCGCTCATCGCCGTGGACGCGCACCGTTATGAATGCCCGTGCAGCCGTTAGTTTCATTTTAAAATTAGCGCCTTTTCTGGGGCCGATTGCTTGAATTGTGAGTTCAATAGCCTATTATTCTTCATGGAAACCACAACAACAAAAGAGTATAAAAGTTTGGTGTGAACGCAGCATAATGAACAAGCTGCGATCTCAAGATTGCAATGCTGGAGTGTGTGTGTGTGTGTGTGTGTGTGCGTGTGAGAGAGAGGCGCGGGCGAACTGTGTGTGTGTGTGTGTCTGTGTGGGGAGGGGCTCTTCGAGTGATAGTTATTATACAAAATTATACATAGGGCCATACTGCCCTCTTGTGTCCAAAATGATATTTATACATATATTTGGCAAGCATGTGACTGAGGACCGAGAGCTTTTAAATACGGACGTCCACACGGACATTGATAAGGGTTGCGCTTGCAGAGCGCTTGAGGGAATTCCTATGGAAGTAGGAATGAACTAAAAAATATATATATATATATATATATAGCTTATGTTTCAAATATGAGTTAATTAACAATCGTTGGAAAGAATGATACTTTTAATATCACTAAACCGTCATTAGGTGCCGCCAGGCGACCGTCTTAATGAGCGAGTCATTGATTCATTCGTTCAAACGATTCGTTCGAACGGCTGAGTCATTCATGAATGAGACAGATTATGGATTGGTCGTTGAATCTTTGAGTCAACCGATTCGTTCAAAATGCTGAATCATTCAGTAATGAGAGAACGCGTTGCTGTGAGATGCTCGATGGTTCTGCTGTGATCTTTGTTTAACTATTTTCGCTGCTGAAACAGAAAAAAAAGTCAATATTGCATCTAAAATGTAAGTGATTTGACGTGTGTGTGTGTGTGTGTGTGTGTGTGTGATTGCGTCTGTTACAGTGATTGTTTAACCCTTGTTAAAGTTTAGGCCTTGTCTTTTTGGATATATATCTTTTTATATAAAAAAAAATAGCATACAACCCATGTATTTTAAATGTATTGTTTGCTTTAAATTACATTGATATTTGTATGTTTGGTAATTGAACCTGAATGAATTATAAATGAATGTGCTATATTTCAGATCATATATTTGTTTTCCTTAAAATTTGAACTAACACTAACTTTATTCTCATCTGAATGATAGATTATTTATTTATGTATAAAATAAAAACACATTTGATTTTTCTTTTTTAATCAATGTAGAATGTGTAACTGAAAAAATAAACAGATTAGGGCTCTGATCGAGGACAATAAATGAAAACCAATGCAATATGATGAATGTCCAAAAGATTTTTTTTGCTTTTAAACTATGTGTGTGTGTGTGTGTGTGTGTGTGTGTGTGTGTGTGTGTGTGTGTGTGTGTGTGTGTGTGTGTGTGTAAGAGATTTCGGTTGGGTGACAGTTGTAGTTTACAGTTTGACAAAAGCACAATGTTGTGTTTTATTGTGATTGTACACAAATATAAGTAAACACTTTGCAGTTTGAATAATGTCCTGTATGAACAAAAGGACGGGGTATGTTTTTATGTCTACATTGTTCAATCACGCCTCACACACACACACACACACACACACACACACCAACTATTTTTCTAATCAGATCAGGCAAGTAATATTCTGTCTTGGCACACTTCATATAACTTTCAAACTTGTGTACTTATTTCATGTGTGCATTAAGTCCATGAGACCATAGGGTGTCTCATTTTTCATTTTAGGTTTCAGAAGGTTGCTCACGCATACTTTGTGGTTGATATGTGCCCTCAATGCACACTTTTGCAGAGCCCACACCAATGCAAGCTCTACAGCACACATCTTCTCAAAGGTCAAAGCGGAGTTACGATATTGCCCGTCATGCACAGTAACCCTAAAGGCACCGGGGTGGCGGTGCCACCGGCTTGTTTATATATATATATATATATATATATATATATATATAAATATAGCTGCGAGCAGCGATGAAGGGCCAAAGCCGGCGGCACCGCCACTCCGGTGCCTTTAGGTAACTAAAGGCACCGGGGTTGCGGTGCCACCGGCTTGGGCCCGTAATCGCTGCTCGCAGCTATATTTTATTATTATTATTATTATTCTTATTATTTTTCTGCTACCTTTTGGACACTTTTGGAGGCCTTAACATGCTCAAAAACTCCTGAAACTTTGCACACATGTCAGAACCCGCGGCCATCAGGGCCGGGCTGAAGATGGTACCCGGGCGTGGCAGGGGGGCTCGACAGCGCCCCCTGGAACGGGGTCCGAAATCATGGTCCATAAATCAAACACGCTTGCATGTAATAATATGAAACTCGGTACACATGTAGATCTCCTCGTTTCATATATACTTCACACTCTTACTTTTTACCCCAGCCCAACAGGAAGTCGGCTATTTAGGGTTGTTGGTAAAACACACGCAATGGAATGTGAAATACTCCTCCTAGAGAATTCAAACAAACGGCACGAAACTCGGTCAGCATGAAGTCAAGACATTGAGGATGAAAGTTTGCGAGGGGATTTTTGATATCTCGAACGGTTTGGCCGTGGCGAGGAAACAAAATTATGGCGAGAAACGTGAAACAGGAAGTGTGTCATAACTACTGCATACATTAACTGATCTTGATGAAACTTCAGCAGTGTGTTCGTCGTAAGAGCCCGATCACATGGATGTGACTATTGTGAGTCAAAGTTATAGCGCCACCAACTGGCAGAAGGAAGTGTGTCACTTCCTAAATGCTTTGAAATCACCCTCTTATTTTTACCCGATTTGCTTCAAACTTCACTACTATAATGTAAACACACGGCAGATGTAGACCTGTGAATGGATTCTTGATATCTTAGATACTGTTGTCGTGGCAACGCATCAAACTTTAATATTCTTTTTTTATGCTTTTGAGACTCTTAGCATGCCTGAAATTGCTTAAAATTGCATGAAACTCGACAGACACATCTCATTTATTAGCCAGTAGACATGTGCAAAGTTTCAGAAACGGGCGTGTTGAGGGCTCAGTAGCGCCACCTTTTGTCAAAAGTGGGGGGATTAATTTTATCTACAGTAATAAAAATCGGTATGTGTATTGTTCTCCTCCAGCCAGACAAGTTTCTAATTTACACTCAATAGCTCCAACCAACAGGAAGTCAGATATTTTGGTTTGAAAATTGTCATTTTATGTCTCTCTCTCTCTCTCTGAGCCTACGTCTCTGTGTGTGTGTGTGTGTCTGTGAGTGTGGGGAGGGGGAGGGGGCTAGATTAACCATTTGACTGCTGTGTGGTTTGGCCTGCATTAAAAAAGAAAATAAATGTCTTACGCCTTGTATTTTTTAAATAAGTTGTATTAATAAGTAAAGGCATATAACCAGTTGAATTGTAGTGCATTGAAAATAGTTTTATATAATTAGTTTATTAATTAAATTAACTTGGTCCATAAAGTTCGTCAGAAAATTTGGTCCATAAATCAAACACACTTGCATGTAATATTATGAAACTCTGTACTCATATAGATCTCATCGGGCCAAACAACTTTAAGCCAGCCCAACAGGAAGTGGGCTATTTTTGTCTTAATGTGGATGTTTTGCAAAACCAGGCTCTACATTTTTACCCACTCCTCTTAAGTGGTTTATTTTATTCCCACCAAACTTTTTCAACATGATGAAAATACATTAAAGAAGCATAATTGTGAATATCTATTGAATATCTCTAATTGTTTTGCTATGGCGAGGGATTAAAGTCATGTAAAAAAAATAAACACTAAAAGCCTCATATCTTCTAAAAATTTAATTATACACCATTTATTTCTAGATAAAATTATACAAATATCAGAACTAAACCCATTTTATTCTTGTTTTGCAATTTAAGAATAATGTACAAGTTTAAAAACAGCCAGGATGCACTATTCAGTTAAAAAATAAATATATCAAATAATACATAGGGCTATACTGCCCTCTTGTGTTCAAAATCAGGTAGGCCTGTTGTATTTAAATATAGGTAGCTGCTATGTGACTCCGAGAATTTTTTCTCACCGGTTATTTGACGTGTAACACCGGGGGCTTTTATATCGCTAAGTTAAAAGTGAAAGTAAAGTAAGGACATTTATAGTGGTGGCGCTCGCAGTGCGCTCGAATGAATTTCTATGGAAGTAGAAATGAAAAAACGTTCGCTCTGTTTTGCTTGCTCGTCGCCATGGACGCGCACCGTAATGAATGCCACTGCAGCCGCATACTTTTTAGTGTCACTTTAAAATTAGTGCAATATCGGGGGCCAATTGCTTGAATTGTGAGTTCAATAGTCTATTATTTTTCACGGAAAACACAACAACAAAAGAGTACAATGATAGATTCGCTTAAATAGGCGCTTTTACATAAAATATAGCCTATTCCGTCATCATCTTTTCAGTCAGCTCTTCACTCTCGTGATTAATGAAATTTGACTCCTGTTGCTGATATTTGCTGCAACTTTCGTTCTGCTCACAATTTAGTAAGCAAACACGCTTCAAATGTGTTTTTATTTTATTTTTGTGTATATATGTGTGTGTATATATATATATATATATATAGCTTATGTTTCAAATATGAGTTAATTAACAATCGTTGGAAAGAATGATACTTTTAAACATATCACTAAGCCGTCATTAGGTGTCGCCAGGCGACCGTCTTAATGAGCGAGTCATTGATTCATTCGTTCAAACGATTCGTTCGAACGGCTGAGTCATTCATGAATGAGACAGATTATGGATTGGTCGTTGAATCTTTGAGTCAACCGATTCGTTCAAAATGCTGAATCATTCAGTAATGAGAACGCGTTGCTGTGAGATGCTCGATGGTTCTGCTGTGATCTTTGTTTAACTATTTTCGCTGCTGAAACAGAAAAAAAAGTCAATATTGCATCTAAAATGTAAGTGATTTGACGTGTGTGTGTGTGATTGTGTCTGTTACAGTGATTGTTTAACCCTTGTTAAAGTTTAGGCCTTGTCTTTTTGGATTTATATCTTTTTATATAAAAAAAAATAGCATACAACCCATGTATTTTAAATGTATTGTTTGCTTTAAATTACATTGAGATTTGTATGTTTGGTAATTGAACCTGAATGAATTATAAATGAATGTGCTATATTTCAGATCATATATTTGTTTTCCTTAAAATTTGAACTAACACTAACTTTATTCTCATCTGAATGATAGATTATTTATTTATGTATAAAATAAAAACACATTTGATTTTTCTTTTTTAATCAATGTAGAATGTATAACTGAAAAAATTAACAGATTAGGGCTCTGTTCGAGGACAATAAATGAAAACCAATGCAATATGATGAATGTCCAAAATATTTTTTTTTGCTTTTAAACTATGTGTGTGTGTGTGTGTGTGTGTGTGTGTGTGTGTAAGAGATTTCGGTTGGGTGACAGTTGTAGTTTACAGTTTGACAAAAGCACAATGTTGTGTTTTATTGTGATTGTACACAAATATAAGTAAACACTTTGCAGTTTGAATAATGTCCTGTATGAACAAAAGGACGGGGTATGTTTTTATGTCTACATTGTTCAATCACGCCTCACACACACACACACACACACACACACACACACACACACACACACACACACACACTATTTTTCTAATCAGATCAGGCAAGTAATATTCTGTCTTGGCACACTTCATATAACTTTCAAACTTGTGTACTTATTTCATGTGTGCATTAAGTCCATGAGACCGTAGGGTGTCTCATTTTTCATTTTAGGTTTCAGAAGGTTGCTCACGCATACTTTGTGGTTGATATGTGCCCTCAATGCACACTTTTGCAGAGCCCACACCAATGCAAGCTCTACAGCACACATCTTCTCAAAGGTCAAAGCGGAGTTACGATATTGCCCGTCATGCACAGTAACCCTAAGGCACCGGGGTGGCGGTGCCACCGGCTTGTTTATATATATATATATATATATAAATATAGCTGCGAGCAGCGATGAAGGGCCAAAGCCGGCGGCACCGCCACTCCGGTGCCTTTAGGTAACTAAAGGCACCGGGGTTGCGGTGCCACCGGCTTGGGCCCGTAATCGCTGCTCGCAGCTATATTTATATATATATATATATATTTATTATTATTTTTCTGCTACCTTTTGGACACTTTTGGAGGCCTTAACATGCTCAAAAACTCCTGAAACTTTGCACACATGTCAGAACCCGCGGCCATCAGGGCCGGGCTGAAGATGGTACCCGGGCGTGGCAGGGGGGCTCGACAGCGCCCCCTGGAACGGGGTCCGAAAACATGGTCCATAAATCAAACACGCTTGCATGTAATAATATGAAACTCAGTACACATGTAGATCTCCTCGTTTCATATATACTTCACACTCTTACTTTTTACCCCAGCCCAACAGGAAGTCGGCTATTTAGGGTTGTTGGTAAAACACACGCAATGGAATGTGAAATACTCCTCCTAGAGAATTCAAACAAACGGCACGAAACTCGGTCAGCATGAAGTCAAGACATTGAGGATGAAAGTTTGCGAGGGGATTTTTGATATCTCGAACGGTTTGGCCGTGGCGAGGAAACAAAATTATGGCGAGAAACGTGAAACAGGAAGTGTGTCATAACTACTGCATACATTAACTGATCTTGATGAAACTTCAACAGTGTGTTCGTTGTAAGAGCCCGATCACATGGATATGACTATTGTGAGTCAAAGTTATAGCGCCACCAACTGGCAGCAGGAAGTGTGTCACTTCCTAAATGCTTTTGACAAAAGGGGGGGGGTTAGTTTTATCTACAGTAATAAAACTCGATATGTATATTGTACTCTTCGAGCCGGACAACTTTCTAATTTACCGTAATTAGCTCGGATCAACAGAAAGTCAGATATTTTTGTCTGAATGTGGATTTTTGGCTAAATCAGCCTCTGATTTTTTACCCACTCCTCTTAAGTGGTTTATTCAATTCCCACCAAACTTTTTCAACATGATGAAAATACATTAAAGAAGCTAAATTGTGAATGGCTATTGAATATCTCAAATTGTTTTGCTATGGCGAGGGATTAAAGTCATGTCAAAAAAGTAAACACTAAAAGCCTCATATCTTCTAAAAAATTAATTATACACCATTTATTTCTAGATAAAATTACACAAATATCAGAACTAACCCCATTTTATTCTTGTTTTCAATTTAAGAATAATGTACAAGTTTAAAAACAGCCAGAATGTGCTATTAAGTTAAAAAATAAATACATCAAGTAATACAAAGGGCTATACTGCCCTCTTGTGTCCAAAATGATATCAACTCAGTACATAAAACTTTTTTATCAGGTATGGCTATTGTAATTAAATATAAATATATTAGGTATGTGGCTGTGAGGATCTTTTCCCACCGGTTAATCGACGTTAGACACCAGCGAGGCCTTTTAAATCGCTAATATAAAAGTGAAAGTAAAGTAAGGACGTCCGCACGGACATAGTGGTGGCGCTCGCAGTGCGCTCGAATGAATTTCTATGGAAGTGGAAATGAAAAAACGTTCGCTCTGTTCTGCTTGCTCGTCGCCATGGACGCGCACCGTTATGAATGCCAGTGCAGCCGCATACTTTTTAGTGTCACTTTAAAATTAGCACCATATCGGGGGCCGATTGTTTCCGGTTTTCAGGTAATACACAACAACAAATGAGTAAATGACAGATTCGCTTAAATAGGCGCTTTTACACAAAATATTCCATCATCATTTTTTTCAGTCAGCTCTTCACTCTCGTGATTAATGAATTTTGACTCCTGTTGCTGATCTTTGCTGCAACTTTCGTTCAGCTCACAATTTAGTAAGCAAACACGCTTCAAATGTGTTTTTATTTTATTTTTGTGTATACATATGTGTATATATATATATATATATGTATATATATATATATATATATATACATATATATATATATAGCTTATGTTTTAAATATGAGTTAATTAAAGGTGCTCTAAGCGATGTCACGCGTTTTTTAGGCCAAAACATTTTTTGTCACATACAGCAAACATCTCCTCACTATCCGCTGGCTGCCTGTCCCCTGAACACACTGTAAAGAAACGCGATCTCTGTAGACAGCCCAGGCTCCACAAACAGCAACAAAAGCAAACTGCGGCGACCCGCTCCCCGAAACATAACAAACTGTTCCAGCCAATGACCGACAAGAAGGGTTTGGGGGCGGGGTTTGGGGGGTTAGTGTGCGGATGAGGAGGAGGGAGGGTCTAGCTAGCCTCCGTTTTGTTTGACAATAGTTCGAACGTCAACAAGAAGTGATGTCACCCAGGATCGCTTAGAGAACCTTTAACAATCGTTGGAAAGAATGATACTTTTAAACATATCACTAAACCGTCATTAGGTGTCGCCAGGCGACCGTCTTAATGAGCGAGTCATTGATTCATTCGTTCAAACGATTCGTTCGAACGGCTGAGTCATTCATGAATGAGACAGATTATGGATTGGTCGTTGAATCTTTGAGTCAACCGATTCGTTCAAAATGCTGAATCATTCAGTAATGAGAACGCGTTGCTGTGAGATCCTCGATGGTTCTGCTGTGATCTTTGTTTAACTATTTTCGCTGCTGAAATAGAAAAAAGTCAATATTGCATCTAAAATGTAAGTGATTTGACGTGTGTGTGTGTGTGTGTGATTGTGTGTGTGATTGTGTCTGTTACAGTGATTGTTTAACCCTTGTTAAAGTTTAGGCCTTGTCTTTTTGGATATATATCTTTTTATATATAAAAAAATAGCATACAACCCTGAGAATTTTCTCTCCCTCTCTCTTCGTCTCTGTGTGTGAGGGATTTGTCTATTGCTTTTAATGGAGTTCAAGGTTTCAGGGGCTTTTGGGGCTCTTAACGTGCTCAAAAACTATTGAAACTTTGCACACAGGTCAGAGCCCACAGCCATCAGGGCCGGGCTGAAGCTGGTACCCGGGCGTGGCAGGGGGGCTCAACAGCGCCCCCTTGAACGGGGTCCAACAATTTGGTCCATATATCCAACACGCTTGCATGAATTAATATGAAACTTAGTACACATATAGATCTCATCGGGCCAAACATCTTTCCCCTGGTCAAGTTTTACGCCAGCCCAACAGGAAATCGGCTATTATGGGTTGTTTGGAAAACGCTTGCTGTGGAATTTGAAGTACTACTCCTAGGCAATTCATTCAATCATTGCCAAACTCGGTGTGCATGAAGTCAAGACATTAAGGATGCTAAATTGTGGACAGATTTTTGATATCTCGAACGGTTTGGCCACGGAGAGGAAATTAATTTTCATGACTAAAAAAGGACATATAAAGTGTGTTATAAGTTACCGTAAAACTTCAAATAATAGCCGAGTCCCAAATAGACGCCTGTCTCTTTTACACGCCTGGTGTGGCTGCAGGTTTGGGTAAATAAAGGCCGGTCTCAAATAGAGGCCGGGTCTGTTTTTTAGTTTCGGGTTGTATTTAATCCTCTAAAACCGTCAGATCGTCCGCTTTTTGGCGGCCGCCAAAGCAAATTTTTGTCCCTCCAAAGTCTTTTTTGATCGATGAGTGATGCAGAATAGAATGACTGCTGCGCCTGACAGGGCGCGTTACAAGCAGAGAGAGAGAGAGAGAGAGAGAGAGAGAGAGAGAGAGAGAGAGAGAGAGAGAGAGAGAGAGAGAGAGAGAGAGAGAGAGCGCCCCGGCCGCGCGCACGCACTCTCACGTCTTCAAACAACACGAGCCCTGTCTTGCTCTCTCTCCCTCGCGCATATTAATCAAAATCAATTGACGCGATAGTAAAAGCTCGGAAGACCGCAGTTTCACGTGGAGCATTTGGAGATTTTTAGAGATTAGAGTCAGGCCTTTACACTCAATGAACAACATCTCAACACTAAATTATAAAGGCCTGTCTCATATAGACGCCTGTCTCAAATACAAGCCGGTGCAGTTCGACGATTTGGGCAAATAAAAGCCCGGGCTACTATTTGAAGTTTTACGGTAGTTAGTTTTACCTACAGTTACAAAACTCAGCGTGTATATTCTTCTCCTCAAGCCGAACAACTTTCTAATTTAAAGTAATTAGCTCCGACCCTCAGAAAGTCAGATATTGTGGTTTGAATATGGTCATTTTCTCTCTCTCTCTGAGCCAATATGGCAAGCCGCTTTAACATTTAATCATTTTAACCTACTAGTCTCTATTTTCATGCTACTAGTACTTATTTTTTAGATACTAGTATCTATTCCATTAAGTACTAGTACTTATTCATTTGGGACTAGTGCTTATTCTTTAGTACTAGTGCCTATTCTTTAGATACTAGTGCTTATTCTTTAGATATTCTTTTGAATACGTATTAGTAGCTAATGAATAAGTACTGGTATCTATTTAATATGTACTAGTATCTAATGACTTAGTACTAGTATTTATTGAATAAATACTAGTATCTATTAATAGGTACTAGTATCTAAAAGGTCATTTTCTCTCTCTCTCTCTCTCTCTCTCTGAGCCAATATGGCAAGCCGTTTTAACATTTAATCATTTTAACCTACTAGTCTCTATTTTCATGCTACTAGTACTTATTTTTTAGATACTAGTATCTATTCCATTAAGTACTAGTACTTATTCATTAGCGACTAGTGCTTATTCTGTTTAGAATATTCAAAATGCTTATTCAATTTTTATGCTTATTTATATTTTCAGAGCAGAAAATCCGATTTTTCTGCTTATTCAATATTGCATATAAAATGTAAGTGACTTGACGTGTGTGTGTGTGTGTGTGTGTGTGTGTGTGTGTGAGAGAGAGAGAGAGAGAGAGAGAGAGAAAGAGAGAGAGAGAGAGAGAGATTGCGTCTGTTACAGTGACAAGAGTTTAACCCTTTAAGGCCTTGTCTTTTTGGATATATATCTTTTTTTATATAAAAAAAAGTGCATACAACCCTTATATTTTAAATGTATTGTTTGCTTTAAATTAAATTAAGATTGAATGTTTGGTAATTGAACCTAAATACATTTAAAATTAATGTGCTATATTTCAGATCAATATATTTGTTTTCCTTCATTTTAATCAACACTAACTTTATTCTCATCTGAATTATAAATAACTTATTTCTGTATAAAATAAAAAATCCCGAATAATCCAGACCAACCAGAGCGCAATATTTCTACAACATCATCAGTGCTGAAGCGGAACTACCAGAGCCGTTCGGCAGATAGCGAGCAGAAATTTTGTGTCACGTCGTGCACAATAACCCTAAAGGCACCAGGGTGGCGGTGCCACCGGCTTTTTATATATATATATATATATATATATATATATATATATATATATATATATAAATATAGCTGCGAGCAGCGATGAAGGGCCAAAGCCGGCGGCACCGCCACCCCGGTGCCTTTAGGTAACTAAAGGCACCGGGGTTGCGGTGCCACCGGCTTGGGCCCGTAATCGCTGCTCGCAGCTATATTTATATATATATATATATATATATATATTTTATTATTATTATTATTAGGGCCCAAGCCCAAAGGGCGAAGGCCCTATTGTTTTCCTTAGGATTATTTATTATTCTTCCGACTTATTAGGGCCCAAGCCCAAAGGGCGAAGGCCCTATTGTTTTCCTTAGGATTATTTATTAGGGCCCAAGCCCTGAAAGGGCGAAGAGCCCTATTGTTTTCCTTAGGATTATTTTTTTTTTTTTTTTTTTTTTTTTTTTTTTCTATTTTTCTTACGACTATTCGGGCACTTTTGGGGCCCTTAACGTGCCCGAAAACTCTTGAAACTTTGCACGCGGGTCAGAACCCGCGGCCATCAGGGCCGGGCTGAAGCTGGTACCCGGGCGTGGCAGGGGGGCTCGACAGCGCCCCCTGGAACGCGGTCCGAAAACTTGGTCCATAAATCAAACACGCTTGCATGGAATAATATGAAACTCGGTACACTTATAGATCTCATCGGTTCATATATACTTCATGCTCTGATTTTTTACCCCAGCCCGACAGGATGTCGGCTATTTAGGGTTGTTTGGAAAACCCATGCTCAGGAATTCGAAATACTCCTCCTAGAGAATTCAAACACACGGCACGAAACTCGGTCAGCATGAAGTCAAGACACTGAGGATGAAAAATTGCCAGGGGATTTTTGATATCTCGAACGGTTTGGCCGTGGCGAGGAAACGAATTTATGGCGAGAAACAAGAAACAGGAAGTGTGTTATAACTTCTTCATACATTAACTGATCTCGATGAAACTTCAGCAGTGTGTTCGCTGTAAGAGGCCGATCACATGGATGTGACTATTGTGAGTCAAAGTTATAGCGCCACCAACTGGCAGCAGGAAGTGTGTCACTTTCAAAATGCTTTGAAATCACCCTCTTATTTTAACCCGATTTGCTTCAAACTTCATCTGTATAATGTAAAAACACGCCAGATGTAGACCTGTGAAAGGATTGTTTAATATCTAAGATAATGTTGCCATGGCAACGCATCAAACTTTAATATTCTTTTTTGATGCTTTTGAGACTCTTAGCATGCTTGAAATTGCATGAAACTCGACAGACACATCTCATTTATTAGCTAGTAGACATGTGCAAAGTTTCAGAAACGGGCGTGGTGAGGGGCTCAGTAGCGCCACCTTTAGTCAAAAATGGGGTATTAGTTTTACCTACAGTAACAAAAATCGGTATGGATATTCGTCTCCTCGAGCCGGACAACTTTCTAATTGACAGTCATTAGCTCCGAACAACACAAAGTCAGATATTTTGGTTTGAATATGATTTTCAGGAGAATTTTCTCCCCCTGTCTCTGTGTGTGGGGGGGTTGGGGAATTTGACTATTATTTTAATGGTGTTCAAGGTTTCAGGGGCTTTTGGGGCCCTTAACGTGCTTGAAAACTCTTGAAACTTTGCACACAGGTCAGCGCCCACAGCCATCAGGCCCGGGCTGAAGCTGGTACCCGGGCGTGGCAGGGGGGCTCAACAGCGCCCCCTTGAACGGGGTCCCCAAAACTTGGTCCATAGATCAAACACGCTTGCATGAATTAATCTGAAACTCAATACACATTTAGATCTCATCGGGCCGAACAACTTACCCTCGGTCAAGTTTTACGCCAGCCCAACAGGAAGTCGGCTATTATGGGTTGTTTGGAGAACGCTTGCTCAGGAATTTGAAGTACTTCTCCTAGAGATTGCATCCGTTTACCGCCAAACTCGGTCAGCTTGAGGTCAACACTTTGAAGATGCTAAATTGCGGACGGATTTTTGATATCTCGAACGCTTTGGCCGTGGCGAGGAAACTAATTTATGGCGAGAAAAGAGAAACACGAAGTGTTATAACTTCTGCATACATTAACTGATCTTGATGAAACTTCAGCAGTGTGTTCGTGGTAAGAGGCCATTCAGATGGATGTAACTATTGTGAGTCAAAGTTATAGCGCCACCAACTGGCAGCAGGAAGTGTGTCACTTTCTAAATGCTTTTGACAAAAGTGGGGGGGTTAGTTTTATCTACAGTAACAAAACTCGATATGTATATTGTACTCTTCGAGCCGGACAACTTTCTAATTTACCGTAATTAGCTACGACCAACAGGAAGTTAGATATTTTGGTTTGAAAATTGTCATTTTATGTGTCTCTCTCTGAGCCTACGTCTCTGTGTGTGTGTGTGTGTGTGTGTGTCTGTGAGTGTGGGGAGGGGGAGGGGGGCTAGATTAACCATTTCACTGCTGTGTGGTTTTGCCTGCATTAAAAAGGAAAATAAATGGCTTATGCCTTGTATTTTTTAAATAGGTTTTATTAATAAGTAAAGGCATATAACCAAATTAATTGTAGTGCATTGAAAATAGTTTTATATAATTAGTTTATTAATTAAATTAACTTGGTCCATAAACTTGGTCTGAAAATTTGGTCCATAAATCAAACACACTTGCATGTAATATTATGAAACTCGGTATATAGATCTCATCGGGCCAAACAACTTTAAGCTAGCCCAAAAGGAAGTGGGCTATTTTGGTCTGAATGTGAATGTTTTGCAAAACCAGCCTCTACATTTTTACCCACTCCTCTTAAGTGGTTTATTTTGTTCCCACCAAATGTTTTCAACATGATGAAAATACATTAAAGAAGCATAGTTGTGAATATCTATTGAATATCTCTAATTGTTTTGCTATGGCGAGGGATTGAAGTCATGTAAAAAAAATAAACACTAAAAGCCTCATATCTTCTAAAAATTTAATTATACACCATTTATTTCTAGATAAAATTATACAAATATCACAACTAAACCCATTTTATTCTTGTTTTCAATTTAAGAATAATGTACAAGTTTAAAAACAGCCAGAATGCACTATTCAGTTAAAAAAATAAATATATCAAATAATACATAGGGCTATACTGCCCTCTTGTGTTCAAAATCAGGTAGGCCTGTTGTATTTAAATATATTAGGTAGCCTATGTGACTCCGAGAATATTTTCTCACCGGTTATTTGACGTGTAACACCGGGGGCTTTTAAATCGCTAAGTTAAAAGTGAAAGTAAAGTAAGGACGTCCGCATGGACATTTATAGTGGTGGCGCTCACAGTGCGCTCGAATGAATTTCTATGGAAGTAGAAATGAAAAAACGTTCGCTCTGTTTTGCTCGCTCGTCGCCATGGACGCGCACCGTTATGAATGCCAGTGCAGCCGCATACTTTTTAGTGTCACTTTAAAATTAGCGCCATATCGGGGACCGATTGCTTCCGGTTTTCAGGGAAAACACAACAAAAGAGTAAATGACAGATTCGCTTAAATAGGTGCTTTTACACAAAATATTCCGTCATAATTTTTCCAGTCAGCTCTTCACTCTCGTGATTAATGAAATTTGACTCCTGTTGCTGATATTTGCTGCAACTTTCGTTCTGCTCACAATTTAGTAAGCAAACACGCTTCAAATGTGTTTTTATTTTATTTTTGTGTATATATATGTGTGTATATATATGTGTGTATATATATATATAGCTTATGTTTCAAATATGAGTTAATTAACAATCGTTTGAAAGAATGATACTTTTTAACATATCACTAAACCGTCATTAGGTGTCGCCAGGCGACCGTCTTAATGAGCGAGTCATTGATTCATTTGTTCGAACGATTCGTTCGAACGGCTGAGTCATTCATGAATGAGACAGATTATGGATTGGTCATTGAATCTTTGAGTCAACCGATTCGTTCAAAATGCTGAATCATTCAGTAATGAGAAAACACGTTGCTGTGAGATGCTCGATGGTTCTGCTGTGATCTTTGTTTAACTAGTTTCACTGCTGAAACAGAAAAAAGTCAATATTGCATCTAAAATGTAAGTGATTTGACTTGTGTGTGTGTGTGTGTCTGTGTCTGTGTCTGTGTGTGTGTGTGTGTGTGTATGATTGTGTCTGCTACAGTGATTGTTTAACCCTTGTTAAAGTTTAGGCCTTGTCTTTTTGGATATATATCTTTTTATATAAAAAAAATAGGCATACAACCCATATATTTTAAATGTATCGTTTGCTTTAAATTACATTAAGATTTGTATGTTTGGTAATTGAACCTGAATGAATTTTAAATGAATGTGCTATATTTCAGAGTTTTCCTTAAAATTTGAACTAACTTTATTCTCATCTGAATGATAGACTATTTATTTCTGTATAAAATAAAAAAGAGATTTTGGTTGGGTGACAGTTGTAGTTTACAGTTTGACAAAAGCACAATGTTGTGTTTTATTGCGATTTTACACAAATATAAGTAAACACTTTGCAGTTTTAATAATGTCCTGTATGAACAAAAGGACGGAGTATGTTTTTATGTCTACATTGTTCAATCACGTTTCACACACACACACACACACACACACACACAAACTTTTTTCTAATCAGATCAGGCAAGTAATATTCTGTCTTGGCACACTTGATTTAACTTTCAATCTTGTGTACTTATTTCATGTGTCCATTAAGTCCATGAGACCGTAGGGTGTCTCATTTTTCATTTTAGGTTTCAGAAGGTTGCTCACGCATATGATATGTGCCCTCAATGCACACTTTTGCAGAGCCCACACCAATGCAAGCTCTACAGAACACATCTTCTCAACAGTCAAAGCGGGGTTAAGTTATTGCCCGTCATGCACAGTAACCCTAAAGGCACCAGGGTGGCGGTGCCACCGGCTTGTTTATATATATATATATATATATATATATATATATATATATATATAAATATAGCTGCGAGCAGCGATGAAGGGCCAAAGCCGGTGGCACCGCCACTCCGGTGCCTTTAGGTAACTAAAGGCACCGGGGTTGCGGTGCCACCGGCTTGGGCCCGTAATCGCTGCTCGCAGCTATATTTATTATTATTTTTCTGCTACCTTTTGGACACTTTTGGAGGCCTTAACATGCTCAAAAACTCCTGAAACTTTGCACACATGTCAGAACCCGCGGCCATCAGGGCCGGGCTGAAGATGGTACCCGGGCGTGGCAGGGGGGCTCGACAGCGCCCCCTGGAACGGGGTCCGAAAACATGGTCCATAAATCAAACACGCTTGCATGTAATAATATGAAACTCGGTACACATGTAGATCTCCTCGTTTCATATATACTTCACACTCTTACTTTTTACCCCAGCCCAACAGGAAGTCGGCTATTTAGGGTTGTTGGTAAAACACACGCAATGGAATGTGAAATACTCCTCCTAGAGAATTCAAACAAACGGCACGAAACTCGGTCAGCATGAAGTCAAGACATTGAGGATGAAAGTTTGCGAGGGGATTTTTGATATCTCGAACGGTTTGGCCGTGGCGAGGAAACAAAATTATGGCGAGAAACGTGAAACAGGAAGTGTGTCATAACTACTGCATACATTAACTGATCTTGATGAAACTTCAGCAGTGTGTTCGTCGTAAGAGCCCGATCACATGGATGTGACTATTGTGAGTCAAAGTTATAGCGCCACCAACTGGCAGAAGGAAGTGTGTCACTTCCTAAATGCTTTGAAATCACCCTCTTATTTTTACCCGATTTGCTTCAAACTTCACTACTATAATGTAAACACACGGCAGATGTAGACCTGTGAATGGATTCTTGATATCTTAGATACTGTTGTCGTGGCAACGCATCAAACTTTAATATTCTTTTTTTATGCTTTTGAGACTCTTAGCATGCCTGAAATTGCTTAAAATTGCATGAAACTCGACAGACACATCTCATTTATTAGCCAGTAGACATGTGCAAAGTTTCAGAAACGGGCGTGTTGAGGGCTCAGTAGCGCCACCTTTTGTCAAAAGTGGGGGGATTAATTTTATCTACAGTAATAAAAATCGGTATGTGTATTGTTCTCCTCCAGCCAGACAAGTTTCTAATTTACACTCAATAGCTCCAACCAACAGGAAGTCAGATATTTTGGTTTGAAAATTGTCATTTTATGTCTCTCTCTCTCTCTGAGCCTACGTCTCTGTGTGTGTGTGTGTGTGTCTGTGAGTGTGGGGAGGGGGAGGGGGAGGGGGGCTAGATTAACCATTTGACTGCTGTGTGGTTTGGCCTGCATTAAAAAAGAAAATAAATGTCTTACGCCTTGTATTTTTTAAATAAGTTGTATTAATAAGTAAAGGCATATAACCAGTTGAATTGTAGTGCATTGAAAATAGTTTTATATAATTAGTTTATTAATTAAATTAACTTGGTCCATAAACTTCGTCAGAAAATTTGGTCCATAAATCAAACACACTTGCATGTAATATTATGAAACTCTGTACTCATATAGATCTCATCGGGCCAAACAACTTTAAGCCAGCCCAACAGGAAGTGGGCTATTTTTGTCTTAATGTGGATGTTTTGCAAAACCAGGCTCTACATTTTTACCCACTCCTCTTAAGTGGTTTATTTTATTCCCACCAAACTTTTTCAACATGATGAAAATACATTAAAGAAGCATAATTGTGAATATCTATTGAATATCTCTAATTGTTTTGCTATGGCGAGGGATTAAAGTCATGTAAAAAAAATAAACACTAAAAGCCTCATATCTTCTAAAAATTTAATTATACACCATTTATTTCTAGATAAAATTATACAAATATCAGAACTAAACCCATTTTATTCTTGTTTTGCAATTTAAGAATAATGTACAAGTTTAAAAACAGCCAGGATGCACTATTCAGTTAAAAAATAAATATATCAAATAATACATAGGGCTATACTGCCCTCTTGTGTTCAAAATCAGGTAGGCCTGTTGTATTTAAATATAGGTAGCTGCTATGTGACTCCGAGAATTTTTTCTCACCGGTTATTTGACGTGTAACACCGGGGGCTTTTATATCGCTAAGTTAAAAGTGAAAGTAAAGTAAGGACATTTATAGTGGTGGCGCTCGCAGTGCGCTCGAATGAATTTCTATGGAAGTAGAAATGAAAAAACGTTCGCTCTGTTTTGCTTGCTCGTCGCCATGGACGCGCACCGTAATGAATGCCACTGCAGCCGCATACTTTTTAGTGTCACTTTAAAATTAGTGCAATATCGGGGGCCAATTGCTTGAATTGTGAGTTCAATAGTCTATTATTTTTCACGGAAAACACAACAACAAAAGAGTACAATGATAGATTCGCTTAAATAGGCGCTTTTACATAAAATATAGCCTATTCCGTCATCATCTTTTCAGTCAGCTCTTCACTCTCGTGATTAATGAAATTTGACTCCTGTTGCTGATATTTGCTGCAACTTTCGTTCTGCTCACAATTTAGTAAGCAAACACGCTTCAAATGTGTTTTTATTTTATTTTTGTGTATATATGTGTGTGTATATATATATATATATATATATATATAGCTTATGTTTCAAATATGAGTTAATTAACAATCGTTGGAAAGAATGATACTTTTAAACATATCACTAAGCCGTCATTAGGTGTCGCCAGGCGACCGTCTTAATGAGCGAGTCATTGATTCATTTGTTCGAACGATTCGTTCGAACGGCTGAGTCATTCATGAATGAGACAGATTATGGATTGGTCATTGAATCTTTAACAGGAAGTCGGCTATTATGGGTTGTTTGGAGAACGCTTGCTCAGGAATTTGAAGTACTTCTCCTAGAGATTGCATCCGTTTACCGCCAAACTCGGTCAGCTTGAGGTCAACACTTTGAAGATGCTAAATTGCGGACGGATTTTTGATATCTCGAACGCTTTGGCCGTGGCGAGGAAACTAATTTATGGCGAGAAAAGAGAAACACGAAGTGTTATAACTTCTGCATACATTAACTGATCTTGATGAAACTTCAGCTGTGTGTTCGTGGTAAGAGGCCATTCAGATGGATGTAACTATTGTGAGTCAAAGTTATAGCGCCACCAACTGGCAGCAGGAAGTGTGTCACTTTCTAAATGCTTTTGACAAAAGTGGGGGGGGTTAGTTTTATCTACAGTAACAAAACTCGATATGTATATTGTACTCTTCGAGCCGGACAACTTTCTAATTTACCGTAATTAGCTACGACCAACAGGAAGTTAGATATTTTGGTTTGAAAATTGTCATTTTATGTGTCTCTCTCTGAGCCTACGTCTCTGTGTGTGTGTGTGTGTGTGTCTGTGAGTGTGGGGAGGGGGAGGGGGGCTAGATTAACCATTTCACTGCTGTGTGGTTTTGCCTGCATTAAAAAGGAAAATAAATGGCTTATGCCTTGTATTTTTTAAATAGGTTTTATTAATAAGTAAAGGCATATAACCAAATTAATTGTAGTGCATTGAAAATAGTTTTATATAATTAGTTTATTAATTAAATTAACTTGGTCCATAAACTTGGTCTGAAAATTTGGTCCATAAATCAAACACACTTGCATGTAATATTATGAAACTCGGTATATAGATCTCATCGGGCCAAACAACTTTAAGCTAGCCCAAAAGGAAGTGGGCTATTTTGGTCTGAATGTGAATGTTTTGCAAAACCAGCCTTTACATTTTTACCCACTCCTCTTAAGTGGTTTATTTTGTTCCCACCAAATGTTTTCAACATGATGAAAATACATTAAAGAAGCATAATTGTGAATATCTATTGAATATCTCTAATTGTTTTGCTATGGCGAGGGATTGAAGTCATGTAAAAAAAATAAACACTAAAAGCCTCATATCTTCTAAAAATTTAATTATACACCATTTATTTCTAGATAAAATTATACAAATATCACAACTAAACCCATTTTATTCTTGTTTTCAATTTAAGAATAATGTACAAGTTTAAAAACAGCCAGAATGCACTATTCAGTTAAAAAAATAAATATATCAAATAATACATAGGGCTATACTGCCCTCTTGTGTTCAAAATCAGGTAGGCCTGTTGTATTTAAATATATTAGGTAGCCTATGTGACTCCGAGAATATTTTCTCACCGGTTATTTGACGTGTAACACCGGGGGCTTTTAAATCGCTAAGTTAAAAGTGAAAGTAAAGTAAGGACGTCCGCATGGACATTTATAGTGGTGGCGCTCACAGTGCGCTCGAATGAATTTCTATGGAAGTAGAAATGAAAAAACGTTCGCTCTGTTTTGCTCGCTCGTCGCCATGGACGCGCACCGTTATGAATGCCAGTGCAGCCGCATACTTTTTAGTGTCACTTTAAAATTAGCGCCATATCGGGGACCGATTGCTTCCGGTTTTCAGGGAAAACACAACAACAAAAGAGTAAATGACAGATTCGCTTAAATAGGTGCTTTTACACAAAATATTCCGTCATAATTTTTCCAGTCAGCTCTTCACTCTCGTGATTAATGAAATTTGACTCCTGTTGCTGATATTTGCTGCAACTTTCGTTCTGCTCACAATTTAGTAAGCAAACACGCTTCAAATGTGTTTTTATTTTATTTTTGTGTATATATATGTGTGTATATATATATATATATATATATATATATAGCTTATGTTTCAAATATGAGTTAATTAACAATCGTTTGAAAGAATGATACTTTTTAACATATCACTACACCGTCATTAGGTGTCGCCAGGCGACCGTCTTAATGAGCGAGTCATTGATTCATTTGTTCGAACGGCTGAGTCATTCATGAATGAGACAGATTATGGATTGGTCATTGAATCTTTGAGTCAACCGATTCGTTCAAAATGCTGAATCATTCAGTAATGAGAAAACACGTTGCTGTGAGATGCTCGATGGTTCTGCTGTGATCTTTGTTTAACTAGTTTCACTGCTGAAACAGAAAAAAGTCAATATTGCATCTAAAATGTAAGTGATTTGACTTGTGTGTGTGTGTGTCTGTGTCTGTGTCTGTGTCTGTGTGTGTGTGTGTGTGTGTGTGTGTGTGTGTGTGTGTGTGTGTGTGTGTGTGTGTATGATTGTGTCTGCTACAGTGATTGTTTAACCCTTGTTAAAGTTTAGGCCTTGTCTTTTTGGATATATATCTTTTTATATAAAAAAAATAGGCATACAACCCATATATTTTAAATGTATCGTTTGCTTTAAATTACATTTAGATTTGTATGTTTGGTAATTGAACCTGAATGAATTTTAAATGAATGTGCTATATTTCAGAGTTTTCCTTAAAATTTGAACTAACTTTATTCTCATCTGAATGATAGACTATTTATTTCTGTATAAAATAAAAAAGAGATTTTGGTTGGGTGACAGTTGTAGTTTACAGTTTGACAAAAGCACAATGTTGTGTTTTATTGCGATTGTACACAGAT
The DNA here is from genome assembly GCA_029959095.1 of Rhinichthys osculus. Classification (NCBI taxonomy): domain Eukaryota; kingdom Metazoa; phylum Chordata; class Actinopteri; order Cypriniformes; family Leuciscidae; genus Rhinichthys; species Rhinichthys osculus. The sequence continues at coordinate 39,163,134 of JARWKJ010000018.1, forward strand.
ATAAGTAAACACTTTGCAGTTTTAATAATGTCCTGTATGAACAAAAGGACGGAGTATGTTTTTATGTCTACATTGTTCAATCACGTTTCACACACACACACACACACACACACACACAAACTTTTTTCTAATCAGATCAGGCAAGTAATATTCTGTCTTGGCACACTTGATTTAACTTTCAATCTTGTGTACTTATTTCATGTGTCCATTAAGTCCATGAGACCGTAGGGTGTCTCATTTTTCATTTTAGGTTTCAGAAGGTTGCTCACGCATACTTTGTGGTTGATATGTGCCCTCAATGCACACTTTTGCAGAGCCCACACCAATGCAAGCTCTACAGCACACATCTTCTCAAAGGTCAAAGCGGAGTTACGATATAGCCCGCCATGCACAGTAACCCTAAAGGCACCGGGGTGGCGGTGCCACCGGCTTGTTTATATATATATATATATATATATATATATATATATATATAAAGGCACCGGGGTGGCGGTGCCACCGGCTTGTTTATATATATATATATATATATATATATATATATATATATATATAAATATAGCTGCGAGCAGCGATGAAGGGCCAAAGCCGGCGGCACCGCCACTCCGGTGCCTTTAGGTAACTAAAGGCACCGGGGTTGCGGTGCCACCGGCTTGGGCCCGTAATCGCTGCTCGCAGCTATATTTATTATTATTATTATTATTCTTATTATTTTTTTACTACCTTTTGGACACTTTTGGAGGCCTTAACATGCTCAAAAACTCCTGAAACTTTGCACACATGTCAGAACCCGCGGCCATCAGGGCCGGGCTGAAGATGGTACCCGGGCGTGGCAGGGGGGCTCGACAGCGCCCCCTGGAACGGGGTCCGAAAACATGGTCCATAAATCAAACACGCTTGCATGTAATAATATGAAACTCGGTACACATGTAGATCTCCTCGTTTCATATATACTTCACACTCTTACTTTTTACCCCAGCCCAACAGGAAGTCGGCTATTTAGGGTTGTTGGTAAAACACACGCAATGGAATGTGAAATACTCCTCCTAGAGAATTCAAACAAACGGCACGAAACTCGGTCAGCATGAAGTCAAGACATTGAGGATGAAAGTTTGCGAGGGGATTTTTGAAATCTCGAACGGTTTGGCCGTGGCGAGGAAACAAAATTATGGCGAGAAACGTGAAACAGGAAGTGTGTCATAACTACTGCATACATTAACTGATCTTGATGAAACTTCAACAGTTTGTTCGTTGTAAGAGCCCGATCACATGGATGTGACTATTGTGAGTCAAAGTTATAGCGCCACCAACTGGCAGCAGAAAGTGTGTCACTTCCTAAATGCTTTGAAATCACCCTCTTATTTTTACCCGATTTGCTTCAAACTTTATGTGTATAATGTAAACACACGGCAGATGTAGACCTGTGAAAGGATTATTGATATCTTAGATACTGTTGCCGTGGCAACACATCAAACTTTAATATTCTTGTTTGATGCTTTTGAGACTCTTAGCATGCTTGAAATTGCATGAAACTCGACAGACACAGGTATGCATATGGTTCAGATCAAGCCGGACAACTTTCTAATTAACTGTCATTAGCTCAGACCAAGAGGAAGTTAGATATTTTGGTTTGAATGTGGATGTTTCTGAGAATTTTCTCTCCCTCTCCCTCTGACAGAGAGAATGCACCCTGCCATTCGTGTGTGTCTGTGTCTGTGTCTGTGTCTGTGTGGGGAGGGGGGGAGGGGCTCTTTTAGTTTAAACACAAAATTATACATAGGGCCATACTGCCCTCTTGTGTCCAAAATTATATTTATATATACATTATACATATATTTGGTATGTGACTGAGGACCGAGAGCTTTTAAATACGGGACATTGATAATGGCCACGTGCAGAGCGCTCGAGGGAATTCCTATGGAAGTTCTGCTCGCTCATCGCCGTGGACGCGCACCGTTATGAATGCCCGTGCAGCCGTTAGTTTCATTTTAAAATTAGCGCCTTTTCTGGGGCCGATTGCTTGAATTGTGAGTTCAATAGCCTATTATTCTTCATGGAAACCACAACAACAAAAGAGTATAAAAGTTTGGTGTGAACGCAGCATAATGAACAAGCTGCGATCTCAAGATTGCAATGCTGGAGTGTGTGTGTGTGTGTGTGTGTGCGTGTGAGAGAGAGGCGCGGGCGAACTGTGTGTGTGTGTGTGTCTGTGTGGGGAGGGGCTCTTCGAGTGATAGTTATTATACAAAATTATACATAGGGCCATACTGCCCTCTTGTGTCCAAAATGATATTTATACATATATTTGGCAAGCATGTGACTGAGGACCGAGAGCTTTTAAATACGGACGTCCACACGGACATTGATAAGGGTTGCGCTTGCAGAGCGCTTGAGGGAATTCCTATGGAAGTAGGAATGAACTAAAAAACGTTCGCTCTGTTCTGCTCGCTCGTCGCCATGGACGCGCACCGTTATGAATGCCAGTGCAGCCGCATACTTTTTAGTGTCACTTTAAAATTAGTGCAATAACGGGGCCGATTGCTTGAATTGTGAGTTCAATAGTCTATTATTTTTCACGGAAAACACAACAACAAAAGAGTACAATGATAGATTCGCTTAAATAGGGGCTTTTACATAAAATAGCCTATTCCGTCATCATCTTTTCAGTCAGCTCTTCACTCTCGTGATTAATGAAATTTGACTCCTGTTGCTGATATTTGCTGCAACTTTCGTTCCGCTCACAATTTAGTAAGCAAACACGCTTCAAATGTGTTTTTATTTTATTTTTGTGTATATATATGTGTGTGTATATATATATGTGTATATATATATATATATATATATATATATATATATATATATATATATAGCTTATGTTTCAAATATGAGTTAATTAACAATCGTTGGAAAGAATGATACTTTTAATATCACTAAACCGTCATTAGGTGCCGCCAGGCGACCGTCTTAATGAGCGAGTCATTGATTCATTCGTTCAAACGATTCGTTCGAACGGCTGAGTCATTCATGAATGAGACAGATTATGGATTGGTCGTTGAATCTTTGAGTCAACCGATTCGTTCAAAATGCTGAATCATTCAGTAATGAGAACGCGTTGCTGTGAGATGCTCGATGGTTCTGCTGTGATCTTTGTTTAACTATTTTCGCTGCTGAAACAGAAAAAAAGTCAATATTGCATCTAAAATGTAAGTGATTTGATGTGTGTGTGTGTGTGTGTGTGTGTGTGAGTGATTGTGTCTGTTACAGTGATTGTTTAACCCTTGTTAAAGTTTAGGCCTTGTCTTTTTGGATATATATCTTTTTATATAAAAAAAAATAGCATACAACCCATGTATTTTAAATGTATTGTTTGCTTTAAATTACATTGAGATTTGTATGTTTGGTAATTGAACCTGAATGAATTATAAATGAATGTGCTATATTTCAGATCATATATTTGTTTTCCTTAAAATTTGAACTAACACTAACTTTATTCTCATCTGAATGATAGATTATTTATTTATGTATAAAATAAAAACACATTTGATTTTTCTTTTTTAATCAATGTAGAATGTGTAACTGAAAAAATAAACAGATTAGGGCTCTGATCGAGGACAATAAATGAAAACCAATGCAATATGATGAATGTCCAAAAGATTTTTTTTGCTTTTAAACTATGTGTGTGTGTGTGTGTGTGTGTGTGTGTAAGAGATTTCGGTTGGGTGACAGTTGTAGTTTACAGTTTGACAAAAGCACAATGTTGTGTTTTATTGTGATTGTACACAAATATAAGTAAACACTTTGCAGTTTGAATAATGTCCTGTATGAACAAAAGGACGGGGTATGTTTTTATGTCTACATTGTTCAATCACGCCTCACACACACACACACACACACACACACACACACACACACACACACCAACTATTTTTCTAATCAGATCAGGCAAGTAATATTCTGTCTTGGCACACTTCATATAACTTTCAAACTTGTGTACTTATTTCATGTGTGCATTAAGTCCATGAGACCGTAGGGTGTCTCATTTTTCAGTTTAGGTTTCAGAAGGTTGCTCACGCATACTTTGTGGTTGATATGTGCCCTCAATGCACACTTTTGCAGAGCCCACACCAATGCAAGCTCTACAGCACACATCTTTTCAAAGGTCAAAGCGGAGTTACGATATTGCCCGTCATGCACAGTAACCCTAAAGGCACCGGGGTGGCGGTGCCACCGGCTTGTTTATATATATATATATATATATATATATATATATATATATATATATATATATATATATATATAAATATAGCTGCGAGCAGCGATGAAGGGCCAAAGCCGGCGGCACCGCCACTCCGGTGCCTTTAGGTAACTAAAGGCACCGGGGTTGCGGTGCCACCGGCTTGGGCCCGTAATCGCTGCTCGCAGCTATATTTTATTATTCTTCTTCCGACTTATTATTTTTCTGCTACCTTTTGGACACTTTTGGAGGCCTTAACATGCTCAAAAACTCCTGAAACTTTGCACACATGTCAGAACCCGCGGCCATCAGGGCCGGGCTGAAGATGGTACCCGGGCGTGGCAGGGGGGCTCGACAGCGCCCCCTGGAACGGGGTCCGAAAACATGGTCCATAAATCAAACACGCTTGCATGTAATAATATGAAACTCGGTACACATGTAGATCTCCTCGTTTCATATATACTTCACACTCTTACTTTTTACCCCAGCCCAACAGGAAGTGGGCTATTTAGGGTTGTTGGTAAAACACACGCAATGGAATGTGAAATACTCCTCCTAGAGAATTCAAACAAACGGCACGAAACTCGGTCAGCATGAAGTCAAGACATTGAGGATGAAAGTTTGCGAGGGGATTTTTGATATCTCGAACGGTTTGGCCGTGGCGAGGAAACAAAATTATGGCGAGAAACGTGAAACAGGAAGTGTGTCATAACTACTGCATACATTAACTGATCTTGATGAAACTTCAGCAGTGTGTTCGTCGTAAGAGCCCGATCACATGGATGTGACTATTGTGAGTCAAAGTTATAGCGCCACCAACTGGCAGAAGGAAGTGTGTCACTTCCTAAATGCTTTGAAATCACCCTCTTATTTTTACCCGATTTGCTTCAAACTTCACTACTATAATGTAAACACACGGCAGATGTAGACCTGTGAATGGATTCTTGATATCTTAGATACTGTTGTCGTGGCAACGCATCAAACTTTAATATTCTTTTTTTATGCTTTTGAGACTCTTAGCATGCCTGAAATTGCTTAAAATTGCATGAAACTCGACAGACACATCTCATTTATTAGCCAGTAGACATGTGCAAAGTTTCAGAAACGGGCGTGTTGAGGGCTCAGTAGCGCCACCTTTTGTCAAAAGTGGGGGGATTAATTTTATCTACAGTAATAAAAATCGGTATGTGTATTGTTCTCCTCCAGCCAGACAAGTTTCTAATTTACACTCAATAGCTCCAACCAACAGGAAGTCAGATATTTTGGTTTGAAAATTGTCATTTTATGTCTCTCTCTCTCTCTGAGCCTACGTCTCTGTGTGTGTGTGTGTGTCTGTGAGTGTGGGGAGGGGGAGGGGGGCTAGATTAACCATTTGACTGCTGTGTGGTTTGGCCTGCATTAAAAAAGAAAATAAATGTCTTACGCCTTGTATTTTTTAAATAAGTTGTATTAATAAGTAAAGGCATATAACCAGATGAATTGTAGTGCATTGAAAATAGTTTTATATAATTAGTTTATTAATTAAATTAACTTGGTCCATAAACTTCGTCAGAAAATTTGGTCCATAAATCAAACACACTTGCATGTAATATTATGAAACTCTGTACTCATATAGATCTCATCGGGCCAAACAACTTTAAGCCAGCCCAACAGGAAGTGGGCTATTTTTGTCTTAATGTGGATGTTTTGCAAAACCAGGCTCTACATTTTTACCCACTCCTCTTAAGTGGTTTATTTTATTCCCACCAAACTTTTTCAACATGATGAAAATACATTAAAGAAGCATAATTGTGAATATCTATTGAATATCTCTAATTGTTTTGCTATGGCGAGGGATTAAAGTCATGTAAAAAAAATAAACACTAAAAGCCTCATATCTTCTAAAAATTTAATTATACACCATTTATTTCTAGATAAAATTATACAAATATCAGAACTAAACCCATTTTATTCTTGTTTTGCAATTTAAGAATAATGTACAAGTTTAAAAACAGCCAGGATGCACTATTCAGTTAAAAAATAAATATATCAAATAATACATAGGGCTATACTGCCCTCTTGTGTTCAAAATCAGGTAGGCCTGTTGTATTTAAATATAGGTAGCTGCTATGTGACTCCGAGAATTTTTTCTCACCGGTTATTTGACGTGTAACACCGGGGGCTTTTATATCGCTAAGTTAAAAGTGAAAGTAAAGTAAGGACATTTATAGTGGTGGCGCTCGCAGTGCGCTCGAATGAATTTCTATGGAAGTAGAAATGAAAAAACGTTCGCTCTGTTTTGCTTGCTCGTCGCCATGGACGCGCACCGTAATGAATGCCACTGCAGCCGCATACTTTTTAGTGTCACTTTAAAATTAGTGCAATATCGGGGGCCAATTGCTTGAATTGTGAGTTCAATACATATATTTGGTATGTGACTGAGGACCGAGAGCTTTTAAATACGGGACATTGATAATGGCCACGTGCAGAGCGCTCGAGGGAATTCCTATGGAAGTTCTGCTCGCTCATCGCCGTGGACGCGCACCGTTATGAATGCCCGTGCAGCCGTTAGTTTCATTTTAAAATTAGCGCCTTTTCTGGGGCCGATTGCTTGAATTGTGAGTTCAATAGCCTATTATTCTTCATGGAAACCACAACAACAAAAGAGTATAAAAGTTTGGTGTGAACGCAGCATAATGAACAAGCTGCGATCTCAAGATTGCAATGCTGGAGTGTGTGTGTGTGTGTGTGTGTGCGTGTGAGAGAGAGGCGCGGGCGAACTGTGTGTGTGTGTGTGTCTGTGTGGGGAGGGGCTCTTCGAGTGATAGTTATTATACAAAATTATACATAGGGCCATACTGCCCTCTTGTGTCCAAAATGATATTTATACATATATTTGGCAAGCATGTGACTGAGGACCGAGAGCTTTTAAATACGGACGTCCACACGGACATTGATAAGGGTTGCGCTTGCAGAGCGCTTGAGGGAATTCCTATGGAAGTAGGAATGAACTAAAAAACGTTCGCTCTGTTCTGCTCGCTCGTCGCCATGGACGCGCACCGTTATGAATGCCAGTGCAGCCGCATACTTTTTAGTGTCACTTTAAAATTAGTGCAATAACGGGGCCGATTGCTTGAATTGTGAGTTCAATAGTCTATTATTTTTCACGGAAAACACAACAACAAAAGAGTACAATGATAGATTCGCTTAAATAGGGGCTTTTACATAAAATAGCCTATTCCGTCATCATCTTTTCAGTCAGCTCTTCACTCTCGTGATTAATGAAATTTGACTCCTGTTGCTGATATTTGCTGCAACTTTCGTTCCGCTCACAATTTAGTAAGCAAACACGCTTCAAATGTGTTTTTATTTTATTTTTGTGTATATATATATGTGTGTGTATATATATGTGTGTATATATATATATATATATATATATATATATATATATATATATATATATATATATATAGCTTATGTTTCAAATATGAGTTAATTAACAATCGTTGGAAAGAATGATACTTTTAATATCACTAAACCGTCATTAGGTGCCGCCAGGCGACCGTCTTAATGAGCGAGTCATTGATTCATTCGTTCAAACGATTCGTTCGAACGGCTGAGTCATTCATGAATGAGACAGATTATGGATTGGTCGTTGAATCTTTGAGTCAACCGATTCGTTCAAAATGCTGAATCATTCAGTAATGAGAACGCGTTGCTGTGAGATGCTCGATGGTTCCCTTTCAGTCGTGAACGTCAGACGTAGTCGACGTCGACTGAAATGGGATCACGCTAGGGAGCCTATTGTCTTCGAGTAATTTAGAACGAGCCAATGCACATTGGCGTGCGAGATATGCATCTCACACTCCGCCCCGCGGCGCGGGTACAAATACGGAAGTAGATGCACGCACCATTGCCTTTCACTTCGGAGCCGAGCTTCATGTTCAGGTCTGTAGAGTCTTGTTATACAACGAGCGTGTGTCGTGCTTCTTCTGGAAGTCTCTCCTGGTGTCGGTGTTTACAGCGCGAGTGCAGCGGTGATCGCGAGCTTCCGAGCTCTCAACTGCTGTTGTCACAGCAACCAAATTTCTGTTTGTGTTTGTTTGTCTGACGGCCGTTTGAGGGCGAAGAAAGTGAGTGCTTCACTGATACAGGCTGCACCATTCCTGTATCAGTGTTGCCGCGGTCATTCCCCTGTGTGCTCCGGCACTGGTGAGAGTTTTTCACTTCCTGAAAGAACAACACGGGTGCGTTTGCGTCTTTTTCAAGATGTCATTCCGCCCGTGCGTTTCTGGATGCGGTCGTTCCCTGTCTCTCTTTGACGGTCACAATTGTTGCATCACGTGTTTGGGCTTACAGCACGCTGAAGCAGCTTTTGTGGACAGTTCATGTTTCCATTGCGGGAATATGACTGTCGCGGTGTTGAGATCGAGACTCGCCTTCGTCCGCGAAGCGCGAGTCCCCATTACCACGCCCCGCCCTCGGGTGCTGCGTGAGATGGGTAATAGGAGGATAGTGGTGGATGTCTCGCCCGGTAACCATTCCCTGTGGGCTCCTCACTCCTCCTTTCCACCGCAGCCGTGTGAGTCCCCCGTGGAGCGTGCTGGTCCATCTGTAATGGGTGGGCCAGCCGTTTCACCCGGGGCTCCCCCAGAGGACAGGACGCCGATTGCAGCATCGGAGGGTGAGCTGGCCTCTGGAGATGATGACTCGACTGCGTTGTCTTCCTCTGGGAGTATAACGTTGCCCGAGCCGGATCCAGATTTGTCAGTTATGCTGAAACGGGCCGCCGAGGCTGTCGGGCTCGAGTGGAACCCTCCACCGTGTCCTGCTCAGTCTCGGTTGGATGATTGGTATCTCGGGGCGGGCCGTGCTGGTTCTCAGCCCGCCGCCCCAGTACCCTTCTTTCCTGAAGTGCATGGAGAGCTTACTAGGTCGTGGACGGCACCTTTTACTGCTGAAAACTGCCTGAGTGGTTCTTCCCCCCCTCGCTACCCTTGACGGAGGAGCGGTGAAGGGTTATGAGGCTATCCCTCCAGTGGAGCGGTCTTTTGCGACACACCTGTGTCCAACGGCCGCTGCATTTTGGACGGGGGATCCTCGTCTCCCCTCGCAGGCCTGTGAGCTCGCGTCAGATTTGACGGTCAGAGCTCACAAAGCTGGCGGGCAAGCTGCTTCCTCTTTGCATGGACATGCACGAGGGTAGTCTAGATCGTGCGCTCATGAGTGAGCTCCGCACTGCCACTGACCTCGCCCTACGGGGCATGAGTGTCGCAGCGTGCGCGGTCGGTCTAGCGATGTCCACTTTAGTGGTCCAGGAGCGCCATCATTGGCTCAGCCTGGTTGAGATGGCGGATGCGGACAAGGTTCGGTCCCTGGACTCCCCAATTTCCCGGGTTGGGCTGTTCGGCGACGCGGTGGAGAGCTGTACCCAACAGCTCTTCACAGCCCAAGAGCAGACGGAGGGTTTTCGACACACCCTGTCCTGGCGGCCTGCTGTTGCCTCCACCCGCAGCCAGTGACGGTTCCTCCGCCTGCCCGTCGCCGAGGGCGTCCCCTGCCGCTGCCTCCGGTTCCGCGGGGCCCCCGCAACAGCCTTCACTCAGGCCCCAGCGTAGAGCCAGCAGCAGGCAGGTCGCCCGGTCTGTCTCAGGCACTGCCTAGCCAGGGGGCGAGTGTCAGACGAAGCATCCCTGAGACAGGCCACCCAGGGTTGGGGGGACGAGCTCTTCAGATGGTTACCGTTCCACCACTGGCTCCCCGGAGTCCAGTGGTTCCCAAATTGTCAAAGAGCGAATTCCTCCGTCCCTGGGTCCCAAGAGCGCGAGGTTGGCGGTGTGCGACCCTGTGGAACAGCCTTGCACCCCTCAGCCCCCTCTTGTTCGCCAGCCGGCAGCACGACGCGTTCGAGGACCCGGTCATCCGCCTTCTCACGCATCTCCTGCTGTCCCGTGGAGACAGGTAGGTGTTGCACTGCACACTCAGACCCCGCTTCGGGCCGCCCACGGGCCTTCCGAGCCGGGTCCCTGTCCTCCACCACGCTGCCTCACCTCGGGTACGTCTGTGGTCTCTGGGCCCTGGTATGGTGTGTGTAAGCCTAAAGTGCTTCCTACCGCTCCATTGGCCCTGAGTTACCAGCAGACTTGGCTTGCGATTCATTTCGCTTGGCTTCCGCCCTGGCTCAGTGATATTTTTCACACCTAGGTGTTGAGCTAATGCTCCTAGAATTAGTGATAATTATCACACCTACGTGTTGAGCACTGCTCCTGGCCTGTGTGCGCACGTCACAGTCCTACTGGCGAAGGACGCGATGTAGCCTCTTCCTCAGCCGATATGAAGACCGGTTTCTTTAACCTGTTCTTTATTGTACCCTAGATATGTGGTGTGTCAGGGCCACCTTGGACCTGTGTCAGTTGAAACGGGCCCTTTTTCGAAAGCCTCCGTTCAATTACTAACACAGAGTTGCATTTTCAAATGCTCCATCCCCAAGGATGGCCTGCGGCGTTCGACCTGAAGGACAGTACTCAGATTTCTATCCTCCGCTCCACAGAACATTCTGTGTCTGGCGTCGAGGGTACGAAGTATCCGTACAGGTCCTACCCTTCGAGTGCTCCATAGCCAGTTGGGTCTTCAGGTCAACTGGGAGAGATTAATCTCGCCCACGGGCTGAGTATCTCTTTTCAGTTCAGGAGAGGGACTCGGTCCAACACGTCTCTCAAAAGAGTGTGTTAGGCTAGTGCTAGAAGTGAGAAAGGGTTCAACTGAAAGAATTTTCAGAGGCTCCTGGGGCATATGGCAGTCGCAGTCGCTTGGCTTCCTCCATATGAAGACCGCTTCAGCACTAGTTTTATGATCGAGTCCCGAGGTGACCGTGGCAGAGCGGCACGCCCTGTGTGATTAAAAGATCACCCCGGCCTGCCGCCAAACTCTCAGCCCGTGTTTAGACCTTCAGGTCCACTAACACTGACTGAGGAGCCATGTACAAAGGGCATGCTTTAACGGAGGCCTGGGCGACCTCCGACTGCATTGGTATTTGTTACCTCGAGTTGTCAGTTCACCTCGCTTTGAGCCACCACTGCTCAGCTAGCTGGTACTGGTCTGAAAAGACAACATCGCGACCATTGCGCTAAGCTTCCCTCGCATGTCATAACTCGCCTGTCACCTCCTCCTTGGAGTCAGAAGCTTCTGAGGTTGCTTCTTTCCACTATAAAATTCTTCCGGCCTGCTCAATCGTGCCGCCAACGAGCCTCACGACAGCTATGGCCAGGGAGAGTGGAGACTCCATCCCCTGGCGGTCCAGCTGGGCAGGGACCACTTCGGGGCCGCACAGTTACATCTGTTGCCTCTCCGGACTCGTCCCTCTGCCAGTTGTGTTTCTGTCTGAGCAGACATCCCTTGGACAGACACTAGCTCTCAGCTGACCCCGGGGCCCCGCAGAAATGCGTTCCCCAGTGAGCCTTCTAAGAAAGCGACTATGCGATTCATTATCGCTTGGCGCTGCTCAAGTTCAGTGATTTTCATCACACTCAGGTGTTGAGCAGAAATGCTCCTGAGGCTCAGTGAACTTATCACACTCAAGTGTTGAGCAGAGATGCTCCTGAAGCTCAGTGAATTATCACACTTAGGTGTTGAGCAGAAATGCTCCTGAAGCTCAGTGAACTTATCACACTCAAGTGTTGAGCAGAGATGCTCCTGAAACTCAGTGAACTTATCACACTCAAGTGTTGAGCAGAGATGCTCCTGAAGCTCAATGACTTTCACATCTAGTGTTGAGCAGTGCGCAGGTCGCTTGCACCTACTGTGCTAAGTCAGGAGTGGAACAGGTCTGATAGTTGCCCCTTATTGGCCCAACCAGATCTAGTTCCCTCGACAGCCTTCCTGACTTCCCCTGAATATTTTTTGGGGATGGGGCATGATGGCACCCGCGTTCAAAAAAAAAAAAAAAAAAATGGACGTGGAGGTTCAGGTGGTTACCACAAGGATATGTGGTAGTGACCATCACTTCTGCAAGCACCCCCTTAAGATAAGGCAGTTGTGCTTCGCTAAGTTAGAAGTGGAACCTATTCATTGAATGAGTCTTCTCTCCTGAGGAGATCCTGAGAGCGTTCGGTCATTTCAGTGCTCTCTTTCCTGCAAGTTGGGTTGGAGTAGGCTGTTCCTTCACCCTCAATATGATGACGAACATCATATGCAGAAGCATGGGAAGCACGTCCTGATCGTCAGGTTCCTGAGGGAGCAAGGGTCATCCCTGCGTCCCTCTTTATCCTCTTGGGCCTATCTCTGGTGCTACTGCACTGCAGAGACCACCCCTGAGCCACTGCGGGCAGTGAGTTAAAAATCTGTTTTTTACAGTTCTCCTGCTCGCATTGTCTCTACTAGAGGGTAGGGACTTGCTCGCTTTCGGTCAATGACTTGTGCCTGGAATTCGGGCCGGCTAACTCTCATTAGCTGAGACCCCGGCCTGGATATGTGCCCAAGGTTCCTACCTCTCCCTTAAACTGGGACCAGGTGGTGAGCCTGCAAGCACTGCCCCGGAGGAGGCAGACCCAGCCCTGGCTTTCTCTGTCCGTCCGCTTCATCGCGGTTATACGTGTACAGAACGCAAGCCATAGGACCTCAGACCAGCTCTTATCTGTTAAGGAAGTCAGCAGAGAGGGAAGGCTGTTTCCAAGCGAGGTTGGCCCACTGAATGTGGTTGCCTTATCTTGGTGAAAATCCCGAGATACTCATGTCCACTTACGTGGTGAGCTCCTCTTTTATGAGTGTTGCTCCCACCTAGGCGTTGACACAGAGTGCTTCGCTGACAGATATTCTAGAGTTGGGGGCTGGGCGACACCTAAGTCGAACCGCGGCTTCCCGTGGGCTCCCTTCATATGAAGCCAGTTTCACCATGAGCCCGGTTCGAAGTGTCGGCTTGCTGCGCCATTCCCCTCCTATGGACTGGATACGTGCGCCATGTTGCTCCAGTAGAGTTCCCTTATCCGAACCCTGTTGAGTTCCTCCACACCCCTCCGACATCAGACGTGGCGGAACGCCCGGTGTTAGGCCTACCACTCGTAAGCAGTGTGGAACCTGTGTTAGGCTGGGTCCATATGTTGTGATCCCTACGGTGATCCCATATGTGTATTCTTCCACGGTACGGCTCCCTACGGTGAGCCCGTGTCTTCCCTCGGCAGAGCCTGCTCTGCTGTCATTGGCTGGTTGAGTCTCCCCCCTGTCATAGGCTGGAGCCTCCCCAGTGACCTTCCATATGTTGCACTGCCCGGTCTCCGCCCAGTTCATATGTGTATTCTCCACAGGTTACCTCCCTTCGGGCAGGATGTGGCTTCCGCAGCGTCCCTTCCTTCCATGTACAGGGTACGCTTTCCCAGTGTTATCCAAGTCTAACTGAGTGGGTCTTGTGGAACAGCAGTGACTTCCTGGCCTAAGCCCTATCCTCTTCCGCTAAAAAGGTCGGGAGGATCAGGAGGCTTTTGTCTAGGCACTGGAAGGTGGCAGCTTTAGTGGCGTTTTCAATGGTTGATCCCATTTCAGTCGACGTCGACTACGTCTGACGTTCACGACTGAAAGGGAACGTCCTGGTTGCGTATGCAACCCACCGTTCCCTGAAGGAGGGAACGGAGGACGTAGTCCCCTTGCCACTATCGCTGGACCACCGCTGACTCCGAGTTACGCTCGGCTCCTCAGCGAAAAGCAATGGTGCGTGCATCTACTTCCGTATTTGTACCCGCGCCGCGGGGCGGAGTGTGAGATGCATATCTCGCACGCCAATGTGCATTGGCTCGTTCTAAATTACTCGAAGACAATAGGCTCCCTAGCGTGATCCCATTTCAGTCGACGTCGACTACGTCCTCCGTTCCCTCCTTCAGGGAACGGTGGGTTGCATACGCAACCAGGACGTTCTGCTGTGATCTTTGTTTAACTATTTTCGCTGCTGAAACAGAAAAAAAAGTCAATATTGCATCTAAAATGTAAGTGATTTGACGTGTGTGTGTGTGTGTGTGTGTGTGTGATTGTGTCTGTTACAGTGATTGTTTAACCCTTGTTAAAGTTTAGGCCTTGTCTTTTTGGATATATATCTTTTTATATAAAAAAAAATAGCATACAACCCATGTATTTTAAATGTATTGTTTGCTTTAAATTACATTGAGATTTGTATGTTTGGTAATTGAACCTGAATGAATTATAAATGAATGTGCTATATTTCAGATCATATATTTGTTTTCCTTAAAATTTGAACTAACACTAACTTTATTCTCATCTGAATGATAGATTATTTATTTATGTATAAAATAAAAACACATTTGATTTTTCTTTTTTAATCAATGTAGAATGTGTAACTGAAAAAATAAACAGATTAGGGCTCTGATCGAGGACAATAAATGAAAACCAATGCAATATGATGAATGTCCAAAAGATTTTTTTTGCTTTTAAACTATGTGTGTGTGTGTGTGTGTGTGTGTGTGTGTGTGTGTGTGTGTGTGTGTGTGTAAGAGATTTCGGTTGGGTGACAGTTGTAGTTTACAGTTTGACAAAAGCACAATGTTGTGTTTTATTGTGATTGTACACAAATATAAGTAAACACTTTGCAGTTTGAATAATGTCCTGTATGAACAAAAGGACGGAGTATGTTTTTATGTCTACATTGTTCAATCACGTTTCACACACACACTTTTTTTCTAATCAGATCAGGCAAGTAATATTCTGTCTTGGCACAATTGATTTAACTTTCATAACTTACTTATTTCATGTGTCCATTAAGTCCATGAGACCGTAGGGTGTCTCATTTTTTTATTTTAGGTTTCAGAAGGTTGCTCACGCATACTTTGTGGTTGATATGTGCCCTCAATGCACACTTTTGCAGAGCCCACACCAATGCAAGCTCTACAGCACACATCTTCTCAAAGGTCAAAGCGGAGTTACGATATTGCCCGTCATGCACAGTAACCCTAAAGGCACCGGGGTGGCGGTGCCACCGGCTTGTTTATATATATATATATATATATATATATATATATATAAATATAGCTGCGAGCAGCGATGAAGGGCCAAAGCCGGCGGCACCGCCACTCCGGTGCCTTTAGGTAACTAAAGGCACCGGGGTTGCGGTGCCACCGGCTTGGGCCCGTAATCGCTGCTCGCAGCTATATTTATTATTATTATTATTATTATTATTATTTTTTTACTACCTTTTGGACACTTTTGGAGGCCTTAACATGCTCAAAAACTCCTGAAACTTTGCACACATGTCAGAACCCGAGGCCATCAGGGCCGGGCTGAAGATGGTACCCGGGCGTGGCAGGGGGGCTCGACAGCGCCCCCTGGAACGGGGTCCGAAAACATGGTCCATAACTCAAACACGCTTGCATGTAATAATATGAAACTCGGTACACATGTAGATCTCCTCGTTTCATATATACTTCACACTCTTACTTTTTACCCCAGCCCAACAGGAAGTGGGCTATTTAGGGTTGTTGGTAAAACACACGCAATGGAATGTGAAATACTCCTCCTAGAGAATTCAAACAAACGGCACGAAACTCGGTCAGCATGAAGTCAAGACATTGAGGATGAAAGTTTGCGAGGGGATTTTTGATATCTCGAGCGGTTTGGCCGTGGCGAGGAAACAAAATTATGGCGAGAAACGTGAAACAGGAAGTGTGTTATAACTACTGCATACATTAACTGATCTTGATGAAACTTCAACAGTGTGTTCGTTGTAAGAGCCCGATCACATGGATGTGACTATTGTGAGTCAAAGTTATAGCGCCACCAACTGGCAGCAGGAAGTGTGTCACTTCCTAAATGCTTTGAAATCACCCTCTTATTTTTACCCGATTTGCTTCAAACTTTATGTGTATAATGTAAACACACGGCAGATGTAGACCTGTGAAAGGATTATTGATATCTTAGATACTGTTGCCGTGGCAACACATCAAACTTTAATATTCTTGTTTGATGCTTTTGAGACTCTTAGCATGCTTGAAATTGCATGAAACTCGACAGACACAGGTATGCATATGGTTCAGATCAAGCCCGACAACTTTCTAATTAACTGTCATTAGCTCAGACCAAGAGGAAGTTAGATATTTTGGTTTGAATGTGGATGTTTCTGAGAATTTTCTCTCCCTCTCCCTCTGACAGAGAGAATGCACCCTGCCATTCGTGTGTGTCTGTGTCTGTGTCTGTGTGGGGAGGGGGGGAGGGGCTCTTTTAGTTTAAACACAAAATTATACATAGGGCCATACTGCCCTCTTGTGTCCAAAATTATATTTATATATACATTATACATATATTTGGTATGTGACTGAGGACCGAGAGCTTTTAAATACGGGACATTGATAATGGCCACGTGCAGAGCGCTCGAGGGAATTCCTATGGAAGTTCTGCTCGCTCATCGCCGTGGACGCGCACCGTTATGAATGCCCGGTCAGCCGTTAGTTTCATTTTAAAATTAGCGCCTTTTCTGGGGCCGATTGCTTGAATTGTGAGTTCAATAGCCTATTATTCTTCATGGAAACCACAACAACAAAAGAGTATAAAAGTTTGGTGTGAACGCAGCATAATGAACAAGCTGCGATCTCAAGATTGCAATGCTGGTGTGTGTGTGTGTGTGTGTGTGTGTGTGTGTGCGCGTGAGAGAGAGGCGCGGGCGAACTGTGTGTGTGTGTGTGTCTGTGTGGGGAGGGGCTCTTCGAGTGATAGTTATTATACAAAATTATACATAGGGCCATACTGCCCTCTTGTGTCCAAAATGATATTTATACATATATTTGGCAAGCATGTGACTGAGGACCGAGAGCTTTTAAATACGGACGTCCACACGGACATTGATAAGGGTTGCGCTTGCAGAGCGCTTGAGGGAATTCCTATGGAAGTAGGAATGAACTAAAAAACGTTCGCTCTGTTCTGCTCGCTCGTCGCCATGGACGCGCACCGTTATGAATGCTAGTGCAGCCGCATACTTTTTAGTGTCACTTTAAAATTAGTGCAATAACGGGGCCGATTGCTTGAATTGTGAGTTCAATAGTCTATTATTTTTCACGGAAAACACAACAACAAAAGAGTACAATGATAGATTCGCTTAAATAGGGGCTTTTACATAAAATAGCCTATTCCGTCATCATCTTTTCAGTCAGCTCTTCACTCTCGTGATTAATGAAATTTGACTCCTGTTGCTGATATTTGCTGCAACTTTCGTTCCGCTCACAATTTAGTAAGCAAACACGCTTCAAATGTGTTTTTATTTTATTTTTGTGTATATATATATGTGTGTGTATATATATGTGTGTATATATATGTGTGTGTATATATATATATATATATATATATATATATATATATATAGCTTATGTTTCAAATATGAGTTAATTAACAATCGTTGGAAAGAATGATACTTTTAATATCACTAAACCGTCATTAGGTGCCGCCAGGCGACCGTCTTAATGAGCGAGTCATTGATTCATTCGTTCAAACGATTCGTTCGAACGGCTGAGTCATTCATGAATGAGACAGATTATGGATTGGTCGTTGAATCTTTGAGTCAACCGATTCGTTCAAAATGCTGAATCATTCAGTAATGAGAACGCGTTGCTATGAGATGCTCGATGGTTCTGCTGTGATCTTTGTTTAACTATTTTCGCTGCTGAAACAGAAAAAAAAGTCAATATTGCATCTAAAATGTAAGTGATTTGACGTGTGTGTGTGTGTGTGTGTGTGTGTGATTGTGTCTGTTACAGTGATTGTTTAACCCTTGTTAAAGTTTAGGCCTTGTCTTTTTGGATATATATCTTTTTATATAAAAAAAAATAGCATACAACCCATGTATTTTAAATGTATTGTTTGTTTTAAATTACATTGAGATTTGTATGTTTGGTAATTGAACCTGAATGAATTATAAATGAATGTGCTATATTTCAGATCATATATTTGTTTTCCTTAAAATTTGAACTAACACTAACTTTATTCTCATCTGAATGATAGATTATTTATTTATGTATAAAATAAAAACACATTTGATTTTTCTTTTTTAATCAATGTAGAATGTGTAACTGAAAAAATAAACAGATTAGGGCTCTGATCGAGGACAATAAATGAAAACCAATGCAATATGATGAATGTCCAAAAGATTTTTTTTGCTTTTAAACTATGTGTGTGTGTGTGTGTGTGTGTGTAAGAGATTTCGGTTGGGTGACAGTTGTAGTTTACAGTTTGACAAAAGCACAATGTTGTGTTTTATTGTGATTGTACACAAATATAAGTAAACACTTTGCAGTTTGAATAATGTCCTGTATGAACAAAAGGACGGGGTATGTTTTTATGTCTACATTGTTCAATCACGCCTCACACACACACACACACACACACACACACACCAACTATTTTTCTAATCAGATCAGGCAAGTAATATTCTGTCTTGGCACACTTCATATAACTTTCAAACTTGTGTACTTATTTCATGTGTGCATTAAGTCCATGAGACCGTAGGGTGTCTCATTTTTCATTTTAGGTTTCAGAAGGTTGCTCACGCATACTTTGTGGTTGATATGTGCCCTCAATGCACACTTTTGCAGAGCCCACACCAATGCAAGCTCTACAGCACACATCTTCTCAAAGGTCAAAGCGGAGTTACGATATTGCCCGTCATGCACAGTAACCCTAAAGGCACCGGGGTGGCGGTGCCACCGGCTTGTTTATATATATATATATATATATATATATATATATATATATATATATATATATAAATATAGCTGCGAGCAGCGATGAAGGGCCAAAGCCGGCGGCACCGCCACTCCGGTGCCTTTAGGTAACTAAAGGCACCGGGGTTGCGGTGCCACCGGCTTGGGCCCGTAATCGCTGCTCGCAGCTATATTTATATATATATATATATATTTATTATTATTTTTCTGCTACCTTTTGGACACTTTTGGAGGCCTTAACATGCTCAAAAACTCCTGAAACTTTGCACACATGTCAGAACCCGCGGCCATCAGGGCCGGGCTGAAGATGGTACCCGGGCGTGGCAGGGGGGCTCGACAGCGCCCCCTGGAACGGGGTCCGAAAACATGGTCCATAAATCAAACACGCTTGCATGTAATAATATGAAACTCAGTACACATGTAGATCTCCTCGTTTCATATA
Source organism: Rhinichthys osculus (assembly GCA_029959095.1). Taxonomy (NCBI): domain Eukaryota; kingdom Metazoa; phylum Chordata; class Actinopteri; order Cypriniformes; family Leuciscidae; genus Rhinichthys; species Rhinichthys osculus. Next base: position 39,182,488 of record JARWKJ010000018.1, read on the forward strand.
TACTTCACACTCTTACTTTTTACCCCAGCCCAACAGGAAGTCGGCTATTTAGGGTTGTTGGTAAAACACACGCAATGGAATGTGAAATACTCCTCCTAGAGAATTCAAACAAACGGCACGAAACTCGGTCAGCATGAAGTCAAGACATTGAGGATGAAAGTTTGCGAGGGGATTTTTGATATCTCGAACGGTTTGGCCGTGGCGAGGAAACAAAATTATGGCGAGAAACGTGAAACAGGAAGTGTGTCATAACTACTGCATACATTAACTGATCTTGATGAAACTTCAACAGTGTGTTCGTTGTAAGAGCCCGATCACATGGATATGACTATTGTGAGTCAAAGTTATAGCGCCACCAACTGGCAGCAGGAAGTGTGTCACTTCCTAAATGCTTTTGACAAAAGGGGGGGGGTTAGTTTTATCTACAGTAATAAAACTCGATATGTATATTGTACTCTTCGAGCCGGACAACTTTCTAATTTACCGTAATTAGCTCGGATCAACAGAAAGTCAGATATTTTTGTCTGAATGTGGATTTTTGGCTAAATCAGCCTCTGATTTTTTACCCACTCCTCTTAAGTGGTTTATTCAATTCCCACCAAACTTTTTCAACATGATGAAAATACATTAAAGAAGCTAAATTGTGAATGGCTATTGAATATCTCAAATTGTTTTGCTATGGCGAGGGATTAAAGTCATGTCAAAAAAGTAAACACTAAAAGCCTCATATCTTCTAAAAAATTAATTATACACCATTTATTTCTAGATAAAATTACACAAATATCAGAACTAACCCCATTTTATTCTTGTTTTCAATTTAAGAATAATGTACAAGTTTAAAAACAGCCAGAATGTGCTATTAAGTTAAAAAATAAATACATCAAGTAATACAAAGGGCTATACTGCCCTCTTGTGTCCAAAATGATATCAACTCAGTACATAAAACTTTTTTATCAGGTATGGCTATTGTAATTAAATATAAATATATTAGGTATGTGGCTGTGAGGATCTTTTCCCACCGGTTAATCGACGTTAGACACCAGCGAGGCCTTTTAAATCGCTAATATAAAAGTGAAAGTAAAGTAAGGACGTCCGCACGGACATAGTGGTGGCGCTCGCAGTGCGCTCGAATGAATTTCTATGGAAGTGGAAATGAAAAAACGTTCGCTCTGTTCTGCTTGCTCGTCGCTATGGACGCGCACCGTTATGAATGCCAGTGCAGCCGCATACTTTTTAGTGTCACTTTAAAATTAGCACCATATCGGGGGCCGATTGTTTCCGGTTTTCAGGTAATACACAACAACAAATGAGTAAATGACAGATTCGCTTAAATAGGCGCTTTTACACAAAATATTCCATCATCATTTTTTTCAGTCAGCTCTTCACTCTCGTGATTAATGAATTTTGACTCCTGTTGCTGATCTTTGCTGCAACTTTCGTTCAGCTCACAATTTAGTAAGCAAACACGCTTCAAATGTGTTTTTATTTTATTTTTGTGTATACATATGTGTGTATATATATATATATATATATATACATATATATATATATATATATATATATATATATATATATATATATATATATATATATATATATAGCTTATGTTTCAAATATGAGTTAATTAAAGGTGCTCTAAGCGATGTCACGCGTTTTTTAGGCCAAAACATTTTTTGTCACATACAGCAAACATCTCCTCACTATCCGCTGGCTGCCTGTCCCCTGAACACACTGTAAAGAAACGCGATCTCTGTAGACAGCCCAGGCTCCACAAACAGCAACAAAAGCAAACTGCGGCGACCCGCTCCCCGAAACATAACAAACTGTTCCAGCCAATGACCGACAAGAAGGGTTTGGGGGCGGGGTTTGGGGGGTTAGTGTGCGGATGAGGAGGAGGGAGGGTCTAGCTAGCCTCCGTTTTGTTTGACAATAGTTCGAACGTCAACAAGAAGTGATGTCACCCAGGATCGCTTAGAGAACCTTTAACAATCGTTGGAAAGAATGATACTTTTAAACATATCACTAAACCGTCATTAGGTGTCGCCAGGCGACCGTCTTAATGAGCGAGTCATTGATTCATTCGTTCAAACGATTCGTTCGAACGGCTGAGTCATTCATGAATGAGACAGATTATGGATTGGTCGTTGAATCTTTGAGTCAACCGATTCGTTCAAAATGCTGAATCATTCAGTAATGAGAACGCGTTGCTGTGAGATCCTCGATGGTTCTGCTGTGATCTTTGTTTAACTATTTTCGCTGCTGAAATAGAAAAAAGTCAATATTGCATCTAAAATGTAAGTGATTTGACGTGTGTGTGTGTGTGTGTGTGATTGTGTGTGTGATTGTGTCTGTTACAGTGATTGTTTAACCCTTGTTAAAGTTTAGGCCTTGTCTTTTTGGATATATATCTTTTTATATATAAAAAAATAGCATACAACCCTGAGAATTTTCTCTCCCTCTCTCTTCGTCTCTGTGTGTGAGGGATTTGTCTATTGCTTTTAATGGAGTTCAAGGTTTCAGGGGCTTTTGGGGCTCTTAACGTGCTCAAAAACTATTGAAACTTTGCACACAGGTCAGAGCCCACAGCCATCAGGGCCGGGCTGAAGCTGGTACCCGGGCGTGGCAGGGGGGCTCAACAGCGCCCCCTTGAACGGGGTCCAACAATTTGGTCCATATATCCAACACGCTTGCATGAATTAATATGAAACTTAGTACACATATAGATCTCATCGGGCCAAACATCTTTCCCCTGGTCAAGTTTTACGCCAGCCCAACAGGAAATCGGCTATTATGGGTTGTTTGGAAAACGCTTGCTGTGGAATTTGAAGTACTACTCCTAGGCAATTCATTCAATCATTGCCAAACTCGGTGTGCATGAAGTCAAGACATTAAGGATGCTAAATTGTGGACAGATTTTTGATATCTCGAACGGTTTGGCCACGGAGAGGAAATTAATTTTCATGACTAAAAAAGGACATATAAAGTGTGTTATAAGTTAGTTAGTTTTACCTACAGTTACAAAACTCAGCGTGTATATTCTTCTCCTCAAGCCGAACAACTTTCTAATTTAAAGTAATTAGCTCCGACCCTCAGAAAGTCAGATATTGTGGTTTGAATATGGTCATTTTCTCTCTCTCTCTGAGCCAATATGGCAAGCCGCTTTAACATTTAATCATTTTAACCTACTAGTCTCTATTTTCATGCTACTAGTACTTATTTTTTAGATACTAGTATCTATTCCATTAAGTACTAGTACTTATTCATTTGGGACTAGTGCTTATTCTTTAGTACTAGTGCCTATTCTTTAGATACTAGTGCTTATTCTTTAGATATTCTTTTGAATACGTATTAGTAGCTAATGAATAAGTACTGGTATCTATTTAATATGTACTAGTATCTAATGACTTAGTACTAGTATTTATTGAATAAATACTAGTATCTATTAATAGGTACTAGTATCTAAAAGGTCATTTTCTCTCTCTCTCTCTCTCTCTCTCTGAGCCAATATGGCAAGCCGTTTTAACATTTAATCATTTTAACCTACTAGTCTCTATTTTCATGCTACTAGTACTTATTTTTTAGATACTAGTATCTATTCCATTAAGTACTAGTACTTATTCATTAGCGACTAGTGCTTATTCTGTTTAGAATATTCAAAATGCTTATTCAATTTTTATGCTTATTTATATTTTCAGAGCAGAAAATCCGATTTTCTGCTTATTCAATATTGCATATAAAATGTAAGTGACTTGACGTGTGTGTGTGTGTGTGTGTGTGTGTGTGTGTGTGTGTGTGTGTGTGTGTGTGTGTGTGTGTGTGTGAGAGAGAGAGAGAGAGAGAGAGAGAGAGAGAGAGAGAGAGAGAGAGAGAGAGAGATTGCGTCTGTTACAGTGACAAGAGTTTAACCCTTTAAGGCCTTGTCTTTTTGGATATATATCTTTTTTTATATAAAAAAAAGTGCATACAACCCTTATATTTTAAATGTATTGTTTGCTTTAAATTAAATTAAGATTGAATGTTTGGTAATTGAACCTAAATACATTTAAAATTAATGTGCTATATTTCAGATCAATATATTTGTTTTCCTTCATTTTAATCAACACTAACTTTATTCTCATCTGAATTATAAATAACTTATTTCTGTATAAAATAAAAAATCCCGAATAATCCAGACCAACCAGAGCGCAATATTTCTACAACATCATCAGTGCTGAAGCGGAACTACCAGAGCCGTTCGGCAGATAGCGAGCAGAAATTTTGTGTCACGTCGTGCACAATAACCCTAAAGGCACCAGGGTGGCGGTGCCACCGGCTTTTTATATATATATATATATATATATATATAAATATAGCTGCGAGCAGCGATGAAGGGCCAAAGCCGGCGGCACCGCCACCCCGGTGCCTTTAGGTAACTAAAGGCACCGGGGTTGCGGTGCCACCGGCTTGGGCCCGTAATCGCTGCTCGCAGCTATATTATTATTATTTTTTTACTACCTTTTGGACACTTTTGGAGGCCTTAACATGCTCAAAAACTCCTGAAACTTTGCACACATGTCAGAACCCGCGGCCATCAGGGCCGGGCTGAAGATGGTACCCGGGCGTGGCAGGGGGGCTCGACAGCGCCCCCTGGAACGGGGTCCGAAAACATGGTCCATAACTCAAACACGCTTGCATGTAATAATATGAAACTCGGTACACATGTAGATCTCCTTGTTTCATATATACTTCACACTCTTACTTTTTACCCCAGCCCAACAGGAAGTGGGCTATTTAGGGTTGTTGGTAAAACACACGCAATGGAATGTGAAATACTCCTCCTAGAGAATTCAAACAAACGGCACGAAACTCGGTCAGCATGAAGTCAAGACATTGAGGATGAAAGTTTGCGAGGGGATTTTTGATATCTCGAACGGTTTGGCCGTGGCGAGGAAACGAAATTATGGCGAGAAACGTGAAACAGGAAGTGTGTCATAACTACTGCATACATTAACTGATCTTGATGAAACTTCAACAGTGTGTTCGCTGTAAGAGCCCGATCACATGGATGTGACTATTGTGAGTCAAAGTTATAGCGCCACCAACTGGCAGCAGGAAGTGTGTCACTTCCTAAATGTTTTGAAATCACCCTCTTATTTTTACCCGATTTGCTTCAAACTTTATGTGTATAATGTAAACACACGGCAGATGTAGACCTGTGAAAGGATTATTGATATCTTAGATACTGTTGCCGTGGCAACACATCAAACTTTAATATTCTTGTTTGATGCTTTTGAGACTCTTAGCATGCTTGAAATTGCATGAAACTCGACAGACACAGGTATGCATATGGTTCAGATCAAGCCGGACAACTTTCTAATTAACTGTCATTAGCTCAGACCAAGAGGAAGTTAGATATTTTGGTTTGAATGTGGATGTTTCTGAGAATTTTCTCTCCCTCTCCCTCTGACAGAGAGAATGCACCCTGCCATTCGTGTGTGTCTGTGTCTGTGTGGGGAGGGGGGGAGGGGCTCTTTTAGTTTAAACACAAAATTATACATAGGGCCATACTGCCCTCTTGTGTCCAAAATTATATTTATATATACATTATACATATATTTGGTATGTGACTGAGGACCGAGAGCTTTTAAATACGGGACATTGATAATGGCCACGTGCAGAGCGCTCGAGGGAATTCCTATGGAAGTTCTGCTCGCTCATCGCCGTGAACGCGCACCGTTATGAATGCCCGTGCAGCCGTTAGTTTCATTTTAAAATTAGCGCCTTTTCTGGGGCCGATTGCTTGAATTGTGAGTTCAATAGCCTATTATTCTTCATGGAAACCACAACAACAAAAGAGTATAAAAGTTTGGTGTGAACGCAGCATAATGAACAAGCTGCGATCTCAAGATTGCAATGCTGGAGTGTGTGTGTGTGTGTGTGTGTGTGTGCGTGTGAGAGAGAGGCGCGGGCGAACTGTGTGTGTGTGTGTGTCTGTGTGGGGAGGGGCTCTTCGAGTGATAGTTATTATACAAAATTATACATAGGGCCATACTGCCCTCTTGTGTCCAAAATGATATTTATACATATATTTGGCAAGCATGTGACTGAGGACCGAGAGCTTTTAAATACGGACGTCCACACGGACACTAGCTGCGTTTACATGGTTCAATCGGAATGAAATCAATCCGGTTGATGAATTCGAACACGGTGTTTACATGAACGATAAAGTAATCGGGTTGATGTGCGCGTTTATATGTCACAAGATTCAAATCGGAATTGATTTTTTGACATGCGCACTGCACGAATATGCTGCTGTACGCGCATAACTATTCTCCTCTATTTTGGTGCTTTATTTGTTTTAAACAGCAGACTTAATATATTTATCCGCCTCTGGTCATGATTTGGAGACGATGAGCATGAACCGTTTTGTCGTGCTGCTTATATTAATCAAGCAGTAAAACCCCGCGCCCAAAACCAGTCGTCCATGGATGAGAGTCTGAAACAAGCACTGCTGGGACGCTGTCCTGCTCCACTTCACAGACGCTGAGTGAAATGAGAATTTTTTAATAACGGAACACTCATTTATATTCACTTTATTCACCAGGAAGAACAGCTCGTTCCGTGCGTCATACGTCATTACGCTATTTCAACGTCATTGCACATGCGCAGTCCTTTTAGTTTCGGTTTTCAATCCGATCAAGTGTTTACATGTTCTCTCGAGCGGATTACAAAAGGAGTAAACCACCCCTTTCAATCCGATCAAAATTTCAATCGGATCGAGCTCAATCGGATCGATTAAGGTGTTTACATGAAGGTTTTTTAGTCCGATTGAGCCGTCAATCCGATTATAAGTGTCCATGTAAACGCAGCTACTGATAAGGGTTGCGCTTGCAGAGCGCTTGAGGGAATTCCTATGGAACTAGGAATGAACTAAAAAACGTTCGCTCTGTTCTGCTCGCTCGTCGCCATGGACGCGCACCGTTATGAATGCCAGTGCAGCCGCATACTTTTTAGTGTCACTTTAAAATTAGTGCAATAACGGGGCCGATTGCTTGAATTGTGAGTTCAATAGTCTATTATTTTTCACGGAAAACACAACAACAAAAGAGTACAATGATAGATTCGCTTAAATAGGGGCTTTTACATAAAATAGCCTATTCCGTCATCATCTTTTCAGTCAGCTCTTCACTCTCGTGATTAATGAAATTTGACTCCTGTTGCTGATATTTGCTGCAACTTTCGTTCCGCTCACAATTTAGTAAGCAAACACGCTTCAAATGTGTTTTTATTTTATTTTTGTGTATATATATATGTGTGTGTATATATATGTGTGTATATATATATATATATATATATATATATATATATATATATATATAGCTTATGTTTCAAATATGAGTTAATTAACAATCGTTGGAAAGAATGATACTTTTAATATCACTAAACCGTCAATAGGTGCCGCCAGGCGACCGTCTTAATGAGCAAGTCATTGATTCATTCGTTCAAACGATTCGTTCGAACGGCTGAGTCATTCATGAATGAGACAGATTATGGATTGGTCGTTGAATCTTTGAGTCAACCGATTCGTTCAAAATGCTGAATCATTCAGTAATGAGAACGCGTTGCTGTGAGATGCTCGATGGTTCTGCTGTGATCTTTGTTTAACTATTTTCGCTGCTGAAACAGAAAAAAAAGTCAATATTGCATCTAAAATGTAAGTGATTTGACGTGTGTGTGTGTGTGTGTGTGTGTGTGTGTGTGTGATTGTGTCTGTTACAGTGATTGTTTAACCCTTGTTAAAGTTTAGGCCTTGTCTTTTTGGATATATATCTTTTTATATAAAAAAAAATAGCATACAACCCATGTATTTTAAATGTATTGTTTGCTTTAAATTACATTGAGATTTGTATGTTTGGTAATTGAACCTGAATGAATTATAAATGAATGTGCTATATTTCAGATCATATATTTGTTTTCCTTAAAATTTGAACTAACACTAACTTTATTCTCATCTGAATGATAGATTATTTATTTATGTATAAAATAAAAACACATTTGATTTTTCTTTTTTAATCAATGTAGAATGTGTAACTGAAAAAATAAACAGATTAGGGCTCTGATCGAGGACAATAAATGAAAACCAATGCAATATGATGAATGTCCAAAAGATTTTTTTTGCTTTTAAACTATGTGTGTGTGTGTGTGTGTAAGAGATTTCGGTTGGGTGACAGTTGTAGTTTACAGTTTGACAAAAGCACAATGTTGTGTTTTATTGTGATTGTACACAAATATAAGTAAACACTTTGCAGTTTGAATAATGTCCTGTATGAACAAAAGGACGGGGTATGTTTTTATGTCTACATTGTTCAATCACGCCTCACACACACACACACACACACACACACACACACACACACACACACACACACACACACACACACACACACACACACACCAACTATTTTTCTAATCAGATCAGGCAAGTAATATTCTGTCTTGGCACACTTCATATAACTTTCAAACTTGTGTACTTATTTCATGTGTGCATTAAGTCCATGAGACCGTAGGGTGTCTCATTTTTCATTTTAGGTTTCAGAAGGTTGCTCACGCATACTTTATGGTTGATATGTGCCCTCAATGCACACTTTTGCAGAGCCCACACCAATGCAAGCTCTACAGCACACATCTTCTCAAAGGTCAAAGCGGAGTTACGATATTGCCCGTCATGCACAGTAACCCTAAAGGCACCGGGGTGGCGGTGCCACCGGCTTGTTTATATATATATATATATATATATATATATAAATATAGCTGCGAGCAGCGATGAAGGGCCAAAGCCGGCGGCACCGCCACTCCGGTGCCTTTAGGTAACTAAAGGCACCGGGGTTGCGGTGCCACCGGCTTGGGCCCGTAATCGCTGCTCGCAGCTATATTTATTCTTCTTCTTCTTCCGACTTATTATTTTTCTGCTACCTTTTGGACACTTTTGGAGGCCTTAACATGCTCAAAAACTCCTGAAACTTTGCACACATGTCAGAACCCGCGGCCATCAGGGCCGGGCTGAAGATGGTACCCGGGCGTGGCAGGGGGGCTCGACAGCGCCCCCTGGAACGGGGTCCGAAAACATGGTCCATAAATCAAACACGCTTGCATGTAATAATATGAAACTCGGTACACATGTAGATCTCCTCGTTTCATATATACTTCACACTCTTACTTTTTACCCCAGCCCAACAGGAAGTGGGCTATTTAGGGTTGTTGGTAAAACACACGCAATGGAATGTGAAATACTCCTCCTAGAGAATTCAAACAAACGGCACGAAACTCGGTCAGCATGAAGTCAAGACATTGAGGATGAAAGTTTGCGAGGGGATTTTTGATATCTCGAACGGTTTGGCCGTGGCGAGGAAACGAAATTATGGCGAGAAACGTGAAACAGGAAGTGTGTCATAACTACTGCATACATTAACTGATCTTGATGAAACTTCAGCAGTGTGTTCGTCGTAAGAGCCCGATCACATGGATGTGACTATTGTGAGTCAAAGTTATAGCGCCACCAACTGGCAGAAGGAAGTGTGTCACTTCCTAAATGCTTTGAAATCACCCTCTTATTTTTACCCGATTTGCTTCAAACTTCACTACTATAATGTAAACACACGGCAGATGTAGACCTGTGAATGGATTCTTGATATCTTAGATACTGTTGTCGTGGCAACGCATCAAACTTTAATATTCTTTTTTTATGCTTTTGAGACTCTTAGCATGCCTGAAATTGCTTAAAATTGCATGAAACTCGACAGACACATCTCATTTATTAGCCAGTAGACATGTGCAAAGTTTCAGAAACGGGCGTGTTGAGGGCTCAGTAGCGCCACCTTTTGTCAAAAGTGGGGGGATTAATTTTATCTACAGTAATAAAAATCGGTATGTGTATTGTTCTCCTCCAGCCAGACAAGTTTCTAATTTACACTCAATAGCTCCAACCAACAGGAAGTCAGATATTTTGGTTTGAAAATTGTCATTTTATGTCTCTCTCTCTCTCTGAGCCTACGTCTCTGTGTGTGTGTGTGTGTCTGTGAGTGTGGGGAGGGGGAGGGGGGCTAGATTAACCATTTGACTGCTGTGTGGTTTGGCCTGCATTAAAAAAGAAAATAAATGTCTTACGCCTTGTATTTTTTAAATAAGTTGTATTAATAAGTAAAGGCATATAACCAGTTGAATTGTAGTGCATTGAAAATAGTTTTATATAATTAGTTTATTAATTAAATTAACTTGGTCCATAAACTTCGTCAGAAAATTTGGTCCATAAATCAAACACACTTGCATGTAATATTATGAAACTCTGTACTCATATAGATCTCATCGGGCCAAACAACTTTAAGCCAGCCCAACAGGAAGTGGGCTATTTTTGTCTTAATGTGGATGTTTTGCAAAACCAGGCTCTACATTTTTACCCACTCCTCTTAAGTGGTTTATTTTATTCCCACCAAACTTTTTCAACATGATGAAAATACATTAAAGAAGCATAATTGTGAATATCTATTGAATATCTCTAATTGTTTTGCTATGGCGAGGGATTAAAGTCATGTAAAAAAAATAAACACTAAAAGCCTCATATCTTCTAAAAATTTAATTATACACCATTTATTTCTAGATAAAATTATACAAATATCAGAACTAAACCCATTTTATTCTTGTTTTGCAATTTAAGAATAATGTACAAGTTTAAAAACAGCCAGGATGCACTATTCAGTTAAAAAATAAATATATCAAATAATACATAGGGCTATACTGCCCTCTTGTGTTCAAAATCAGGTAGGCCTGTTGTATTTAAATATAGGTAGCTGCTATGTGACTCCGAGAATTTTTTCTCACCGGTTATTTGACGTGTAACACCGGGGGCTTTTATATCGCTAAGTTAAAAGTGAAAGTAAAGTAAGGACATTTATAGTGGTGGCGCTCGCAGTGCGCTCGAATGAATTTCTATGGAAGTAGAAATGAAAAAATGTTCGCTCTGTTTTGCTTGCTCGTCGCCATGGACGCGCACCGTAATGAATGCCACTGCAGCCGCATACTTTTTAGTGTCACTTTAAAATTAGTGCAATATCGGGGGCCAATTGCTTGAATTGTGAGTTCAATAGTCTATTATTTTTCACGGAAAACACAACAACAAAAGAGTACAATGATAGATTCGCTTAAATAGGCGCTTTTACATAAAATATAGCCTATTCCGTCATCATCTTTTCAGTCAGCTCTTCACTCTCGTGATTAATGAAATTTGACTCCTGTTGCTGATATTTGCTGCAACTTTCGTTCTGCTCACAATTTAGTAAGCAAACACGCTTCAAATGTGTTTTTATTTTATTTTTGTGTATATATGTGTGTGTATATATATATATATATATATATATTTATATATAGCTTATGTTTCAAATATGAGAATTAATTCAAATTATATCAAATATAATTAACAATCGTTGGAAAGAATGATACTTTTAAACATATCACTAAGCCGTCATTAGGTGTCGCCAGGCGACCGTCTTAATGAGCGAGTCATTGATTCATTTGTTCGAACGATTCGTTCGAACGGCTGAGTCATTCATGAATGAGACAGATTATGGATTGGTCATTGAATCTTTGAGTCAACCGATTCGGTCAAAATGCTGAATCATTCAGTAATGAGAAAACACGTTGCTGTGAGATGCTCGATGGTTCTGCTGTGATCTTTGTTTAACTAGTTTCACTGCTGAAACAGAAAAAAGTCAATATTGCATATAAAATGTAAGTGATTTGACTTATGTGTGTGTCTGTGTCTGTGTGTGTGTGTGTGTGTGTGTGTGTGTATGATTGTGTCTGTTACTTTTTGGATATATATATTTTTATATAAAAAAAAATAGGCATACAACCCATATATTTTAAATGTATTGTTTGCTTTAAATTACATTAAGATTTGTATGTTTGGTAATTGAACCTGAATGAATTTTAAATGAATGTGCTATATTTCAGAGTTTTCCTTAAAATTTGACCTAACACTAACTTTATTCTCATCTGAATGATAGATTATTTATTTCTGTATAAAATAAAAAAGAGATTTTGGTTGGGTGACAGTTGTAGTTTACAGTTTGACAAAAGCACAATGTTGTGTTTTATTGCGATTGTTCACAAATATAAGTAAACACTTTGCAGTTTGAATAATGTCCTGTATGAACAAAAGGACGGAGTATGTTTTTATGTCTACATTGTTCAATCACGTTTCACACACACACTTTTTTTCTAATCAGATCAGGCAAGTAATATTCTGTCTTGGCACAATTGATTTAACTTTCATAACTTACTTATTTCATGTGTCCATTAAGTCCATGAGACCGTAGGGTGTCTCATTTTTCATTTTAGGTTTCAGAAGGTTGCTCACGCATATGATATGTGCCCTCAATGCACACTTTTGCAGAGCCCACACCAATGCAAGCTCTACAGTACACATCTTCTCAACAGTCAAAGCGGGGTTAAGTTATTGCCCGTCATGCACAGTAACCCTAAAGGCACCAGGGTGGCGGTGCCACCGGCTTGTTTATATATATATATAAATATAAATATAGCTGCGAGCAGCGATGAAGGGCCAAAGCCGCGGCCATCAGGGCCGGGCTGAAGATGGTACCCGGGCGTGGCAGGGGGGCTCGACAGCGCCCCCTGGAACGGGGTCCGAAAACATGGTCCATAACTCAAACACGCTTGCATGTAATAATATGAAACTCGGTACACATGTAGATCTCCTCGTTTCATATATACTTCACACTCTTACTTTTTACCCCAGCCCAACAGGAAGTGGGCTATTTAGGGTTGTTGGTAAAACACACGCAATGGAATGTGAAATACTCCTCCTAGAGAATTCAAACAAACGGCACGAAACTCGGTCAGCATGAAGTCAAGACATTGAGGATGAAAGTTTGCGAGGGGATTTTTGATATCTCGAGCGGTTTGGCCGTGGCGAGGAAACAAAATTATGGCGAGAAACGTGAAACAGGAAGTGTGTCATAACTACTGCATACATTAACTGATCTTGATGAAACTTCAACAGTGTGTTCGTTGTAAGAGCCCGATCACATGGATGTGACTATTGTGAGTCAAAGTTATAGCGCCACCAACTGGCAGCAGGAAGTGTGTCACTTCCTAAATGCTTTGAAATCACCCTCTTATTTTTACCCGATTTGCTTCAAACTTTATGTGTATAATGTAAACACACGGCAGATGTAGACCTGTGAAAGGATTATTGATATCTTAGATACTGTTGCCGTGGCAACACATCAAACTTTAATATTCTTGTTTGATGCTTTTGAGACTCTTAGCATGCTTGAAATTGCATGAAACTCGACAGACACAGGTATGCATATGGTTCAGATCAAGCCGGACAACTTTCTAATTAACTGTCATTAGCTCAGACCAAGAGGAAGTTAGATATTTTGGTTTGAATGTGGATGTTTCTGAGAATTTTCTCTCCCTCTCCCTCTGACAGAGAGAATGCACCCTGCCATTCGTGTGTGTCTGTGTCTGTGTCTGTGTGGGGAGGGGGGGAGGGGCTCTTTTAGTTTAAACACAAAATTATACATAGGGCCATACTGCCCTCTTGTGTCCAAAATTATATTTATATATACATTATACATATATTTGGTATGTGACTGAGGACCGAGAGCTTTTAAATACGGGACATTGATAATGGCCACGTGCAGAGCGCTCGAGGGAATTCCTATGGAAGTTCTGCTCGCTCATCGCCGTGGACGCGCACCGTTATGAATGCCCGGTCAGCCGTTAGTTTCATTTTAAAATTAGCGCCTTTTCTGGGGCCGATTGCTTGAATTGTGAGTTCAATAGCCTATTATTCTTCATGGAAACCACAACAACAAAAGAGTATAAAAGTTTGGTGTGAACGCAGCATAATGAACAAGCTGCGATCTCAAGATTGCAATGCTGGAGTGTGTGTGTGTGTGTGTGTGTGTGCGTGTGAGAGAGAGGCGCGGGCGAACTGTGTGTGTGTGTGTGTCTGTGTGGGGAGGGGCTCTTTGAGTGATAGTTATTATACAAAATTATACATAGGGCCATACTGCCCTCTTGTGTCCAAAATGATATTTATACATATATTTGGCAAGCATGTGACTGAGGACCGAGAGCTTTTAAATACGGACGTCCACACGGACATTGATAAGGGTTGCGCTTGCAGAGCGCTTGAGGGAATTCCTATGGAAGTAGGAATGAACTAAAAAACGTTCGCTCTGTTCTGATCGCTCGTCGCCATGGACGCGCACCGTTATGAATGCCAGTGCAGCCGCATACTTTTTAGTGTCACTTTAAAATTAGTGCAATAACGGGGCCGATTGCTTGAATTGTGAGTTCAATAGTCTATTATTTTTCACGGAAAACACAACAACAAAAGAGTACAATGATAGATTCGCTTAAATAGGGGCTTTTACATAAAATAGCCTATTCCGTCATCATCTTTTCAGTCAGCTCTTCACTCTCGTGATTAATGAAATTTGACTCCTGTTGCTGATATTTGCTGCAACTTTCGTTCCGCTCACAATTTAGTAAGCAAACACGCTTCAAATGTGTTTTTATTTTATTTTTGTGTATATATATATGTGTGTGTATATATATGTGTGTGTATATATATATATATATATATATATATATATATATATATAGCTTATGTTTCAAATATGAGTTAATTAACAATCGTTGGAAAGAATGATACTTTTAATATCACTAAACCGTCATTAGGTGCCGCCAGGCGACCGTCTTAATGAGCGAGTCATTGATTCATTCGTTCAAACGATTCGTTCGAACGGCTGAGTCATTCATGAATGAGACAGATTATGGATTGGTCGTTGAATCTTTGAGTCAACCGATTCGTTCAAAATGCTGAATCATTCAGTAATGAGAACGCGTTGCTGTGAGATGCTCGATGGTTCTGCTGTGATCTTTGTTTAACTATTTTCGCTGCTGAAACAGAAAAAAAAGTCAATATTGCATCTAAAATGTAAGTGATTTGACGTGTGTGTGTGTGTGTGTGTGTGTGTGTGATTGTGTCTGTTACAGTGATTGTTTAACCCTTGTTAAAGTTTAGGCCTTGTCTTTTTGGATATATATCTTTTTATATAAAAAAAAAATAGCATACAACCCATGTATTTTAAATGTATTGTTTGCTTTAAATTACATTGAGATTTGTATGTTTGGTAATTGAACCTGAATGAATTATAAATGAATGTGCTATATTTCAGATCATATATTTGTTTTCCTTAAAATTTGAACTAACACTAACTTTATTCTCATCTGAATGATAGATTATTTATTTATGTATAAAATAAAAACACATTTGATTTTTCTTTTTTAATCAATGTAGAATGTGTAAGTGAAAAAATAAACAGATTAGGGCTCTGATCGAGGACAATAAATGAAAACCAATGCAATATGATGAATGTCCAAAATATTTTTTTTGCTTTTAAACTATGTGTGTGTGTGTGTGTGTGTGTGTGTGTGTGTGTGTGTGTGTGTAAGAGATTTCGGTTGGGTGACAGTTGTAGTTTACAGTTTGACAAAAGCACAATGTTGTGTTTTATTGTGATTGTACACAAATATAAGTAAACACTTTGCAGTTTGAATAATGTCCTGTATGAACAAAAGGACGGGGTATGTTTTTATGTCTACATTGTTCAATCACGCCTCACACACACACACACACACACACACACACACACACACACACACACACACACACACACACACACCAACTATTTTTCTAATCAGATCAGGCAAGTAATATTCTGTCTTGGCACACTTCATATAACTTTCAAACTTGTGTACTTATTTCATGTGTGCATTAAGTCCATGAGACCGTAGGGTGTCTCATTTTTCATTTTAGGTTTCAGAAGGTTGCTCACGCATACTTTGTGGTTGATATGTGCCCTCAATGCACACTTTTGCAGAGCCCACACCAATGCAAGCTCTACAGCACACATCTTCTCAAAGGTCAAAGCGGAGTTACGATATTGCCCGTCATGCACAGTAACCCTAAAGGCACCGGGGTGGCGGTGCCACCGGCTTGTTTATATATATATATATATATATATATATATATATATATATATATAAATATAGCTGCGAGCAGCGATGAAGGGCCAAAGCCGGCGGCACCGCCACTCCGGTGCCTTTAGGTAACTAAAGGCACCGGGGTTGCGGTGCCACCGGCTTGGGCCCGTAATCGCTGCTCGCAGCTATATTAACTGATTGTGTTTGTGTATCTCTCAGCGGATCAGGTTTTGGGTCAGCGCAGGCCGGACGCAGTGCCGTCAGCAGAAGAAGCTCTGGAGGCCACAGAAAGCAGCACTAGCACGCCTGTAGACGAGAGCCAGACCGGCATCTACACCGAACACGTGTTCACTGACCCGCTGGGAGTGCAGAACAGCAGAGACACACCGTCCAGCTACACACAGAGGTCATACAGAGCACTTCATGTCTCGACCAGTGTTGGGGAAACTCATTACAAGTCGAGTTTTATTTATAGAGCACACGTTTTAAGGGCTGGTTGATTATGGTTTCACTTTTTTAACTGTAGTTGGTGTGTAACATTGCTGTTTGAGCATAAATAACATCTGTAAAGTTTTGACGCTCAAAGTTCAAAGCAAAGGGAAATAGCTTTTTAAAGGATTAGTTCACTTTTAAAAAAACTTTTGCTGATAGTTTACTCACCCCCACGTCATCCAAGATGTCCATGTCTTTCTTTCTTCAGTCGAAAAGAAATGAAGGTTTTGATGAAAACATTCCAGGATTTTTCTCCATATAATGGACTTCAATGGGGTCCAAACGGTTCAAGGTCTAAATGACCGTTTCAGTTCAGCTTCAAAGGGCTTTAAACGATACCAGACGATGAATAAGGGTCTTATCGAGCGAAACGATCGGTCATTTCAAAAATAAATAAAATGATGCGCGTTCGACGTCACGTAATACACAATTACGTTGAAAAGGTCTCACAGAACAGAGCAAGGCGAGCATTTGTGCTTATAAAACTTATACTTTTTTATTCGTTTTGCTAGATAAGACCCTTATTCATCGTCTGGTATCGTTTAAAGCCCTTTGAAGCTGCACTGAAACTGTCATTTGGACCTTGAACCGTTTGGACCCCATTGAAGTCCATTATATGGAGAAAAATCCTGGAATGTTTTCATCAAAACCTTCATTTCTTTTCGACTGAAGAAAGAAAGACATGGACATCTTGGATCACGTGCGGGAGAGCTTATCAGCAACTTATCAGCAACATTTTTTTAAAAGTGAACTAATCCTTTAAGGACTACAACAAACGGCTGGTAGGAACTACACGACATTCCTCCCATGTTAGTGACATCACCAACCCTAAAATTTACATAAACCCCGCCCACTGGAACACGATTTATAGATTATCATGACAGAATATGCTAATCAATGACTAGAAGATAACTACACAAGCTACATAAATTCATCAACTAACCATTCAGAAATGTTGTCTACATGTTGTCATCTCTCCATCATTGTTTGAACATAAAAGGCTAAAGTTTTTTAAATTTTCAGTACACAAGCTCTTGAAGCTCCGCCCCCTATTTACATTTAAAGGGACAGACACAAAAACTGTTTTTGCTCACCTTCAAAAAGTGACAATTTTAACATGCCATATAAAACAATCTGTGGGGTATTTTGAGCTGAAACTTCACATACGCACTCTGGGGACATCAGAGACTTATTTTACATCTTGGGAAAGGGCATTATAGGACCCCTTTAACACAACTTTTGTCTGTGAGTGTAACGCTCAGATATTATTATTATCTGTAACGCTCTGGTTCTGTAGGGAGTGTGACCTGGTGAAGGATGGCGTCTGCTCAATGTCTGAGGAACAGGACCTCATGAGAGAAGAAGCCAGCAAGATGAGCAGCGTTCTGCCTACCATGTGGCTCGGCGCTCAGAACGGCTGGTGAGTCCACAAACCCTCACTCGGTAGGGCTTTTCACACTTCAAGTAGTCAAGTTTATTAATAAAGCACATTTAAAAACAGCTCGTTTTTGAGACTGTCTTTGGTTCACTGCAAAACTCAGCAATGGTGTCGACTTATGAATTTGCACATGGTTTGTCGTAAAGCGTATTAAAAACACCACATAGACATATAAATAGGGATGGCCCGATACCATTTTTTTTCAAACCGATACGAGTACGAGTATTTAGATTTGTGTACTTGCCGATACCGAGTACCGATACCGATATTTCTACCGCAAAAGTAATAGGCTCCCAGAAAAGAAGACGACTATTTTAGAACACAGGTTAGAAGACTGTTTTTATTTTCTTCTCTGCTTGTTTTAACAAGTCTAAAAATAAATAAAAATTAGTAAAATAATAAATGTATTAACACACAAACCACTGTTAATTTAACATAAAAGCAAGCAGGCTACTGCGTGCATGGGCATGACTGAATGCGCGCTCTCTTAATAAATCCTAAAAGCTGACAGTTCATCGCGATCTCACACATCTCTGTTATTATCAGTGAAGCTGACTGCACAATCAATCTTTCATAATATCCACACTTTGTTTGTTATAATTGGAGGATTTGCCAGCATACAGAATTCAGCACTGAACAGAAAAGTCCGTTTTGAGCGGTGAGGGGAGTCTATCTTAAATGATTCTGATTGGCCATTGCGTTCCAGAAATCAACACATATGTCTGTGATTGGCTACATCGCTCAACGCTGTAACCATGTTATGAATAGAAACTCTGGCCTGTAAATCGTTTCTATTTTGTTGTAGTTGTTCTTGTTGCTTTTCTGCAAGAGATGAATAAAAATCTTTTAGTTTTTATGTTTTATTCATAGATATTTCTAGTTTGCGGGAGTCCTGCGAATCGTTTTATTCTCCCGTAACCCGCACACACAGAGTGAGTGCATTACCGCCCGCGCGCGCGCTCGGCCATCAGATCTATGATGCGTCTTCAGATGTTTAATTAGATTGCTGGTGTTAAACGATGTACTTTCTTTCCCTCCTCTCGACACCTTAGCTGAACATAACTCACAGTCTGCCTTGCTGTTGTCATCATCCCTTATCTTGAAATGAGCCCAAACCGCCGACATTATACTTTCCTATGCCTCAGTTCACCTCGACAAAGCTCTCGCGGCGGCCAGTTTCGTTTTGCAAAATGTACGTGGTATCGGTGCGTGGTATCGGCGAATTTTACGAGTACGAGTACGAGTATATTAGGACAGTATCGGCCCGATCCCCGATGCCAGTATCGGTATCGGGCCATCCCTACATATAAACAACATTTAAAAACTGGATTTTCACCACAGGGGACTTTAATGTAAAATAAAAAATTTAACTTAGAAAACAAAACAATACAGATAAATACACAAAAAAAAACATGCAAAAAACAAATATAGACCTTGGAAATATAAATATATAAATATACGAACACACACACATACACACACATAAATTGTACATCTCCACATCCTATTCATATTCTTATCCATATTCTATGTGTTAGTGCAAAGAATTGAAAGAATGTTATTGGCAAAATAACATTTTATTGTTGTTGTTTTTTTAAATGCTCAAAAAAAATGACAGTAAAATATTGCAATATTAGTATCAATATTTTTTTTTATTTAGTACTTCTACTAATAGTATTATTATTATTTCATAGCCATATCGAAATACAATCTCAACATTTTAGCCAAATTTTACAGCCCTAAAAACAAGAAAAGCAAATCACAATCGTTGTTTATATCAGAAAACCACAATTTTTTCCGCCAATTGTTCAGCCCTATTTAAGAGTCCCTAACAATATTCAGGTTAAAGGTTGATAAATATGCTTTTTTTTCCCAATTACTCTTAATTTCTGCCTAAAATATTTAATCGGTTATTTTGCAAGTAAAACTTACTCTCAAGCTCAGTTCAAAAAATCTTTGTGAATGATTCCTCAGTGAATCGATCAGAATCAAAAGTGATTTTTAAACACCCTTATCCAGTAATAGCACACAGCCGGAAGGTCATGAAGTGCACTGACTGAGAACAGAGATGCATTGAGTGTTTTCTTCTGTTTCAGCGTGTACGTTCACTCATCTGTAGCGCAGTGGAGAAAGTGCCTTCACTCCATCAAGCTGAAGGATTCTGTCCTGGGGATTGTGTAAGGAAACCGTCATCATCTGGATTCATTTACATGGTTATAAACTCATTGATATACATTATTATTTCTGGTTTCCCTCTGTGAAGTCACGTGAAAGGACGTGTTCTGGTGGCCTTGGCTGATGGCACGCTTGCGATCTTCCACAGAGGTGTTGGTAAGACTACTTTAAAAAAATAAAACTAAGGAAGATTTGAATTACCATCAGTAAAACATGACAACATTTGCTTTCACTAATACTACATATACAGGTGAAACTCGGAAAATTAGAATATCATGCAAAAGTTCATTTACTTAACTTAAAAGGTGAAACTAATATATTATATAGACTCATTACATGCAAAGTGAGATATTTCAAGCCTTTATTTGTTATAATTGTGATGATTATGGCTTACAGCTTATGAAAACCCCAAATTCAAAGTTAGAATATTGTGAAAAGGTTTTCATAAGCTGTAAGCCATAATCATCACAATTATAACAAATAAAGGCTTGAAATATCTCACTTTGCATGTAATGAGTCTATATAATATATTAGTTTCACCAAGTTGAATTACTGAAATAAATGAACTTTTGCACCATATTCTAATTTTTCCAGTTTCATCTGTACAGTAAAACAAAAATGATGATGTCCGGAGGGGGTGACCCTAAAAGTTTGAAAAAAACATCAAAATATGAGGAAGAAAAAATCTAAATATAAGGGAAGAACAAAACAGTAAACTTGGTTAAGGTGTTAATCTTGCAAAATTATTTTGCAAAAAATGCATCTTTTGGCATCTTACTATGCAATAAAATGCATAGAAAAGCAGAAAGCTCACTTGACTACAACATAATCGGTTATTAATTCATATATGAATCGCGATTCAATCTTCTACCGATTTGCATCGATACACAAATTTCAAAAATCGATTTTCACTTCTTTAACTTCGCAGTACTTCGAAGTTACTTACAGTTATTGACGTTAATCGCGTCAATCCAGGTCAGTTATCCGATGGTATAGAGAATTATCAAAACCCCATCGATATAGCAAACGGTTTCAATGATTTCTTTGTGAATGTTGGTCCCTCACTGGCAAAAAATATTACGAATACAGGAAACTTTACTTCTCAAATTTTTGATTTGCCATATCCTTGCTTAAATGAATTTGATCCTCCAACTTCTAATGAAGTGCTTGAAATTATATTAAAGATGAAGGACACAGCTCCAGGACATGATGAAATTAGAGCTAGTCTCATAAAGAAAGTAGTTTGCTCTATTATTGAGCCTGTAACTTATGTTCTCTCTTTGTCACTCAAAACAGGTGTTGTACCAAGAGATTTCAAATTAGCTAAAGTAATTCCCTTGTTTAAGTCTGGGAATTCACATGTATTTAATAATTATCGACCTATTTCACTATTACCTTTCTTTTCTAAAATACTCGAAAAATTAGTTTATAAAAGGATATTAAAACACTTATATGATCTTATATGATCACCAGTATGGTTTCAGAGAGAACATGTCTACAGAAATGGCTCTTTTACAGTTTGTCGATAAAATTACAAAAAATCTGCATGAGAAAAATAACACTATTGGTATATTTGTAGACTTGTCGAAAGCATTCGACACTGTAAATCATAATATTCTTAAGAAAAGTAACACAAAACAGTAAACTACACTCAAATATATGCACATATCGAATCGAAATTTGATTAAAAATTGAGAATCGTGACATACCAAAGGTACCAAAAGATTCCCAACCCTAGTTATTAATATTTATTGGTTCCCTCTAGTTTTTGCATGTGTTTAGAATTTCTGTCCAAAAATGATGTCGCACAATTTGTCATGTTTCATTGCGTTATTATCACAAATAAAGCAACTTCTAAATCTTGAATAATGTTTGAGGGAAGGGTAGGCTGGACATCTGCTGTATAATGTCCACCTCTTTTAATGATGTATATTTGTGTCACAGATGGCCAATGGGATTTGACCAACTATCACCTGCTGGATCTGGGCCGTCCGCATCACTCGATCCGCTGTATGACTGTAGTGCATGACAAGGTGTGGTGCGGATACAGGAACAAGATCTTTGTGGTTCAACCGAAAGCCATGAAGATAGAGGTACGACTTTTCAACGCATGCATTAAACTTATCAAAAGAATCATCAGCACAACTGTTTCCAACATTGATAATAATCATAAATGTTTCTTGAGCATCAGATCATCATATTAGAGTGATTTCTGAAGGATCATGTGACACTGAAGACTGGAGTAATGATGCTGAAAATACAGCTTTGATCACAGGAATAAATTACACTTTACTGTATATTCAAATAGAAAACAGCTGATTTACATTATAATAATATTTACCTGTATTTTTGATTAAATGTAGTTTTGGTGAGCAGAAGAGACTTTTTTTCTTTTCTTTTTTTTACATTTTTTAAAAATTACCGACCCCAAACTTTTAAATGATACTGTGAATTTAATATTATTATTATTAAAGCATGTTTTTTTAAACACAATATTATTATGTTTCAAAATGAGAATGTTTTATGGCTTCATGTTTTTTCATGTTTGTGGCTTACGATTCAAAATGCAAATTATTAAACGTTTCCAACTGGATGAGCTACATTTGAAGCCAGGGTAAAAAAGTCAATTAGGTGTCGAATTCATATCTATTAATCCAGTTTAAGTCGGCATGAAAGTGAAGTTGCGCTGGCCTTTTCTTCCCTATATTATGACGTATATCCGAGTGAAACTCTTCAAGAACAAGAACAAATGTGGGCGGGGCTTGATTGTGTCCGTGTGGAATTGATTGGATGGGTGTGGTTTGCTATTGGCTGATCTCATGTGAGTGACAGGTTAAAGCCCCGCCCACATCATCAGAGAAGAGATGCTGCAAGAGTAACTGATTCTGATTCAAGATTATTAACACAATAATGATGCTTCCCGATAAAAAATAAAAATGCAAAACAAAAAGAATTGTCGGTTTTGATTTCATGTTGCCTTAAATGGACTAGACTAGAGCGACTATAATGAACTATATTAATTGGAGGAAGAATTGTTTTGTAATGACTTTTTCGGTGGCTTTTCTCATACTACAGTGTTTGAGGGCGGGGCAAAGAGACTCTGTTCAGCCAATCAAGATCACAGGCTGGCATTATGCTAATTAGTTACAAACACTCTGTCGTCTGAGTCATGAAAGCCCTTGCATGTGATTAAATCAGCGTAACACAACGCCTTCTTTCTTCCCTAATGACCAGAAATCGTTCGACGCCCATCCCCGTAAGGAGAGTCAGGTGAGACAGCTGGCGTGGGACGGGGACGGCATCTGGGTGTCTATACGCCTGGACTCGACCCTCAGGCTGTTCCACGCACACACACACCAGCATCTGCAGGACGTCGACATCGAGCCCTACGTCAGCAAGATGCTCGGTGAGACATTAGCGAGATCGTTCACACACACATGCAAATGATCTATTTGTTAACTTCTCCAAACCCATACGACTAATGAAGATATTCTTGCCGTCTTCAGTTTTGTTTTTGATGATTTTACTTGTTAATTCAATTCACATTTATTTGTATAGTGCTTTTCACAATACACATCGTTTCAAAGCAGCTTTACAGAAAATGCATGAGTCCACATTACAATTACAATGATCGGTTAATGCCAGCTGCATACATTTGGGCACAGGTGTGAATTTTTATTGGAATTTCAACCCCATTTCCTTTAATATATCTATTTTGCATTAGTAACACAGAATAGTTCCACTCAGGAGCTTAAGGACAAAAATGTCCCCATTAAAACTGCAATATTTAATCCCAGGGCCGTTTAACTATAAAATGTAGTTTTCATTAATAGGCTTTCAATCTGTTGGCAAGGCTTAAAAATTTACATTTATACACATTTTTTTACTAGATGGTGCCATTTTCTCAGGTTTGGCCTATAAATAAAATAAATTATGTATCTGTAATTGTGTGTGTGTGTGTGTGTGTGTGTGTGTGTGTGTGTGTGTGTGTGTGTGTTGGTATAGACGTCAGAGTGTGGCTTGTATGAGTGTGTGTGTGCTGTGCAATATATGAGAGAGAAAAACTCAAATCCAACCACTGTGTGACTAGTGGAGTTTTACTGACATCTAATGGGGAAACTCTGTTACTGCGCCCAAATAAAATCTCACTGAAAGCTCATTTTTTGAGATATCAACTTCAAATTTGGAATGCAACTTGTTTAAATTTATGGTTTTTATTTTCTAGCAGTTTTTGAGTTCAACATGTTTCATAAAATATATATTTTATTTAAAATAATGTTCATAAACTTAAACCTCTTTTCACTTTTTAAATTTTTTTTTTCTTCATTAATAATCTGCCTAGTGTCTTTTTTTAAAATGAGACCAAACTTAAGTCTCAAGCTTCACATTTTTATTTGTTAATGACAGACATTTTTGTCCACTATGGATGGACCCATGTGTAACTTTTTTTTAAATTGACGCACAAAGGTTAATATGTTCGCCTAAATCTCTGATGCTTCAAAACATGGGTTTGGAATGACATGAGGGAGAGGAATAGATGGTTCACCCAAAAATGACTGCTGTTATATGTGTCGCAGGCACCGGTAAACTGGGCTTCTCTTTCGTGAGAATCACGGCGCTGACGGTTTCATGCAATCGCCTGTGGGTCGGTACCGGAAACGGCGTCATCATCTCCATCCCTCTATCAGAGAGTGAGTGCGTCAGCTAATCATGTCATCATCAGTTTATTCGCTGTAATGGAATTATGAGCAGAAGTTCTCAGATCAGTGGATATTTGACTGGTTTTGTCCGTCCTTCTGTTAGACTCTCACACATGAATTATGTTGAATATCTGTCAGCTGTTAAACTTAACTACACAATTAGATAATACCAGTTTAGCTCAACTAGTGACCAAGCAATGCTTCATGTTGTTCAGTCTGTGTGTAAAAAGAGCATTAGCAATTACAGAAAACACACTTTGATCAGCTCATAAAATATATCACTTTATTTTGCTATCATCACTTACATAAATTAACTATAGTGTCCTGCACACACTAGTACACAAATTACATCATCTGTCTGAATAATTTTTGGTTTGACTGTACATGTAAACTTATTCTACTAACCCGAAACCTGACAGTCTACTGATACTCTAATGAGAGTTAGCTGTATTATAGTTCCTCACGGGCCAAAAGTTTGACATTTCAACAAGTGTTTTTTATCCCTACAACAGGAAGTAAAGATACATCAGCGTCGTCGAATCGTCCCGGCGGTGCGATCCGAGTCTACGGAGACGAGAGCAGTGATAAAGTCACGGCGGGCACGTTTGTGCCCTTCTGCTCGATGGCACACGCACAGCTGTGTTTCCACGGGCACAGAGACGCCGTCAAGTTCTTCACCGCTGTCCCAGGTGCAATAATCCACCAAACAATAGCCAAAGGTTGTCAATTTAACGCTAACGCTTTACAATAAGGTTCATTAGTTAAAGGTGCAGTGTGTAAGTTTTAGCGCATCTAGTGGTGAGGTTGTGAACTGCACCCAACAGAAGTTACGGTGGCCGACAGGAAGTGATGTCGTCGTCTGAGACAGCAGAGAGTAGCCAGTTAAGCTGTGAGGTTTCTTTAGAAATTATGTTTACTTAATTATTCAGTAAAACGATGTTATTGTGAATAATATTGTCACTTGTTCATTATTGTCAGTTTTTTATTGAAATCGCTGGTGTTTCTGACGTCACAAACGACCTTGTAACCAATCAGATCAACGTGTGATCGTCAACCAGTGGATCCCTGAGCTGAGTGAGTGGAGGCGGGGCTCATTTGCATATTCATAGAACCGCGCATACTAAATGAGGCGAGGGTGTCGAGTTACATTCAAGATATTTTAAGGCATGAAGAATATTTTTCAAGGAAAAAAGTTTTAAATATGACATTTTGGTGATCAAATATGAGTTTTAAGGGATAAAATGATTGACTACAGGGAGACTTTAATGTAATAATTATTTAAAGCATTAAATAATCTCTGTTAAAGCATCTTCTGTGCCGACGATGGATTTTGCTGATACTGATTTAATCTGATCGGTAAAAGCACTGTAGTGTAATTCTAATTTGAATTAACGAATTACATCTTAGAATATAAAAAAAAAAAAAAAGATGAAGCATAAATTTAATAAAGTTAGAAAAAAATTTGAGTCCGAAAAGAAAGAAAACAAAGTAGTTTTACTATATCGAATCTAAATTTGATTCAAAATCGAGAGTCGTGACTCCTAGAATCGAATCACGAGACTCCAGTAATGCCCACGCCGAGTAAAGTGGTGTTTGTGCTGGTTTGCAGGTCAGGTGGTGTCGTCCACAGGCTCGGGTGTCGAGGCGAACGCTGACGAGTCTCCCACGCCCGATCTGATGAGGTCTGTGCTGGTCATGAGCGGAGGAGAGGGGTACATCGACTTCCGGATGGGTGAGGCGCATTACTGATGATTACACAAGATTCACCGCTCCATTTTGATTCACACGCTTGTGATTTGATTCAGTTCCGCCGATTTGGATATATACAGGGTTTGAAATTTACTTTTCCACTCACCGGTCGATTTGGCTACTTAATTTTTAAGTTAACGGCAATTCAGAACTGCGACTAGCAAAAAAGAAGAAGAAATGAACCAGATTAACTTCACAATATTCTAATTTTGAATTTGGGGTTTTCATAAGCTGTAAGCCAAAATCATCAAAAAGCATTTTTGATATTTAAAGGGGTTGGTTGATTATGATTTCACTTTTTTAACTTTAGTTAGTGTGTAACGTTGCTGTTTGAGCATAAACAACATCTGCAAAGTTACAACGCTTAAAGTTCACAGCAAAGGGAGATATTTACAGAAATTGGTTTTTAAGGACTACAACAAACGGCTGATTGGGACTACAACGAGCTTCCTCACAGGTTGATGACATCACTAACCCTAAAATTTGCATAAACCCCACCCCCGGGAAAGCTATTTATAGATTATCATGACAGAATATGCTAATCAATGACTAGAAGATAACTACACAAGCTACATAAATTCATCAACTAACCATTCAGAAATGTTGTCTACATGTTGTCATCTCTCCATCATTGTTTGAACATAAAAGGCTAAAGTTTTTTAAATTTTCAGTACACAAGCTCTTGAAGCTCCGCCCCCTATTTGCATTTAAAGGGACAGACACAAAAACTGTGTGCAAAAACGATTCATAAATTCATCAACTAACATTCAGAAACGTCCTGTTGCTTCTACATGTCGTCACTTCTTCCTGACTCTCTCCATCTTTGCCCGACTCTGGTTTGAACATAAAAGGCTTAAGGTTTTTGAATTTTCAGTGTGTGTGTGTGTGTGTGAGAGGTAATCAGACACACGCTCTTGAAGCTCCGCCCCCTGTGCCGGCAGCAGCAGCTCATTTGCATTTAAAGGGACACACACAAAAGCGGCGTGTTTTGCTCACACTCAAAAAGTGACACATTTAACATGCTATAAAAATATCTGTGGGGTATTTAGAGCTAAAGCTTCACACACACACTCTGGGGACATCAGAGACTT
The DNA here is from genome assembly GCA_029959095.1 of Rhinichthys osculus. Classification (NCBI taxonomy): domain Eukaryota; kingdom Metazoa; phylum Chordata; class Actinopteri; order Cypriniformes; family Leuciscidae; genus Rhinichthys; species Rhinichthys osculus. The sequence goes on from JARWKJ010000018.1 coordinate 39,210,189, forward strand.
ATTTTACATCTTGTGAAAAGGGCATTATAGGAGCCATTTAAGAATCAAAATCAGAGAAACCCAAGCCCTGCTGATGATATTACTGGAAATGAAAGCCTGATTACTCACACTTTTCCTCTCTCCGTGTCTTTCAAACCGTAGGGGATGAAGGAGGAGACACAGAAAATCTGGATGAACCCACACTGAAACTACAGCCCTTCCTGGCCAAAGCTGAGCGCAGTCACCTGATCGTGTGGCAGGTCATGGCCAATGAGGAGTGACGCCACCGGATCATGTGACTTTCTCACTCAGTTCTGCTTTATTTAAGATGTTTTAAGCATTGGCTTATAGTATTTCTCTCATGCAAATCATGATTATCGGCGATTCTGGGGCGAAAGCACAACAGACCACAATGCACTGCATCTTGAGGTTTCGTGTTGGGTGTACACGGTTTGGTTTGTGGGAAGAAAAGGTTTCACAGATTGAAAGCCCTATGAGCGCTAAAGCAATATCCTCATATGAATGTCACCAAAGGACTCAGAAAAGTAGATTTTATAGTCCATTAATGGACAAATAAGCATCTAAAGAAGATTTTCTCACTGCAAGATCATGTCAAAAACTTTACGTTGTGCTCGTCCGCTGTCTTTTTTTTAACACTAGAGCAGTTTTTGCAGGAAAGCGATGTATAGATAAAGAGCAGAGACAAAGGCATATTTTTATGAGACTTTTGTACGCGTCTTTTAGACTGTAATCTGCTGACTCTGCACTGCCGTTCTGCTGGGTTTGCAGGCGTTCGTCCTCGCGCAAACTAGCCATTGCAGTATTTATTTCTACGAACCAGCATTTGCAGTTCAGAATGTAACTCTGTACATTGAATATAAATATATAAAAATACAAATATGTATATGAAACGTAGACTGCTTGATTTGATTCTTTTTTTAAACATGATTGATGATGTAAATCAGGTGGATGGATGGCTTATAGAAATGGACCTTCAATGATCTATGCACTATTTTTTTAAGGACCGCAGGAGTGTGTGTGTGTGTGTGTTTAGATGAGTGTGTCTGTGCAACAGATAGAGTGAACCGTCCCATGATGACATCAGCGTATCCCATAAATATGTCCATTCTTCTCATCTTGGCCTTAATCTATTAAACTGACATTTTTGGGGAACTTGCTGTTATTATTATTATTATTATGTGCAATTTACAGGATGATTTATAGATGCACATAAAATGTAGATCAAGATTGTCCTTTACTGAGAAGAATCCATAAAGCAATTCATAAATAAAAGGAAAGCAAACATTACATTAAATGGTTTGTTCATTGCATCTAATGGCCCATAATGCACTGCACAACATGCAAAAAAAAAAAATACAATAAAAATGAGTATTTGGACACTTAATGTCTGGGTTTCATTGCATTAGAAAAGAAAAAAGGTTTTAGAAAGAAGTCTAGCGTTCTTGACTCAATTTTAAAGAGCCATTTGTGCTAGAAAAGTTCTTCTTTTGTAATTTCGGTTCCGGAAACAAAGCCAGTGAGTTTGGGATGAGTCCGTTTAGTGAATGATTCAAATGTTTGGTTCACACTTGCATGACGACGTACCGTAACGTGCAGAAAGAATCAGATGTGGCTCAGAAAAGTGAAATTAGTTCAGAAAAAGCATTGTTTGCTGGTTTGATATTTCCTCATACGATGCAATGAATATGCAGACATTACCCGATTACATTCCACCACACATTAAAACATTGTTTTGTATTACAGGTTTTCTGTAATGTTGTTTAAATATGCAAATTAAGCATTATCTAATTAAATATGGACTTACAGGTGAAACTCGAAAAATTAGAATATGGTGCAAAAGTTCAGTAATTCAACTTAAAAGGTGAAACTAATATATTATATAGACTCATTACATGCAAAGTGAAATATTTCAAGCCTTTATTTGTTATAATTGTGATGATTATGGCTTTCAGCTTCAAAATTAGAATATTGTGAACATTTTTTCATATCTGTAAGCCATAATCATCACAATTATAACAAATAAAGGCTTGAAATATCTCACTTTGCATGTAATGAGTCTATATAATATATTAGTTTCACCTTTTTTAAAGTTGAATTACTGAACTTTTGGACGATTTTCAAATTTTTTCGAGTTTCACCTGTATTTGTATACAATTCCAGAAGTGAAAAACACACTGGATAATAAAGCCATGTTCATAATTCCTAATTGATTTTGTTGACAAATTAGAGTTACAGGTTCTCTTTTAACACTCTATAAATAAATGAAAATCCTGTTTTATGAATTAATAAATCAGGCGAATGACATATGACCAAACCTTCAGAATATTTATATATGAATAATACAGAAGTCTGGTGTGTGTGAAGCTGCTGGACCGGAGATTTCCGACTCAAACTCGTCGCCTTTAACGAGATGGACTGATATTGAGATATTGAGGCAATAAAATACACATTTGGATGTATTTGTTTTGATGTTTTCTTTCACTAGTCTGAAAGCTGTGCTTGAAAAACAAACATTGATTTGCGTATACTAGTGTCCAAACATATTCTACAGTAGTCGACATTTGAAGTGGAGCAAAACCTACACACGAATTTTGAACGAAAGTTTTTTGATCCACTTTAAATGTTGACTACTGTAGTTCCTCCAATGTGAGCCAGTTGATGAACTCTGTGTGTGTGTGTGTGTGTGTGTGTGTGTGTGTGTTTGATTCTCGCCACAGGAGGGCAGCAGAGAGTCACTGAATTACTGCCTTTCAAATGACATTCAGTGAGGAAGAGCTGCTCCTCCCCCTTCTGTGATTGGCTGATGGCTGAGAACAAACAGTATGTTCTCACACACACACACACACACACACACACTATTGAACTTCTGAATCAGCATTCAGTGACAGTGAGGGAAGCTCTGAACTCAACTGATCTAGTACTTATGAGGCGTTTAACTTGCAACTTTAATGATAATCATCTGATTTTTTCTTCAAGACTGGTTAAAATCAGTTGCATAAAAAGGTAGATCAGTCTCATTTGAATCAAGAGACTGATAACCTTTGGTCAAACTAGTTTTTAAAATAGTAGTGAAAATCAAGTCTTTTAATGTTGTTTATGTGTCTGTGGTGTTTTTAATACGCTTTAAGACAAACCATGTGTAAGTTCATAAGTCGACAGCATTGCTGAAAAAAGGTTTTAGAAAGAAGTCTAGCATTCTTGACTCAATTTTAAAGAGCCATTTGTGCTAAAAAAGTTCTTCTTTTGTAATTTCGGTTCCGGAAAGTTTTGGATGAGTCCGTTGAGTATTTTCTGCTTAAAACTGCAGTGAACCAAAGACAGACTCAAAAACACGGTTTGAAATCGCTGGTGTTTCTGACGTCACAAACGACCTTGTAACCAATCAGATCAACGTGTGATCGTCAACCAGTGGATCTCTGAGCTGAGTGAGTGAGTGGAGGCGGGGCTCATTTGCATATTCAAAGACCCCGCGAATACTAAAGGAGGCGAGGGTGTCGAGTTACATTCAAGATATTTTAAAGGAGACATATCATGAGAATCTGGCTTTCTCCGTGTGTGAGTGCTGTAATCCGGCGCTTCTACCGACACAGACAATGTTTAAAGTGAAACTCGGTAATCTGGTGAGTCTTTCTCTGCAAGAATGTTATAAAATAAGCCGATCAGATTTCGCTCCTTCTGGCGTATGAAGAGGATCTTATTATAATATTCCCGGCCCTTAATCTGCACGTTCACACACACCAGCGACATTGGGTTCGGCGAGCGCCAGCAGAGACCAGTTCTAACGCACTGGAGAAGATCCAGCAAAGCCTGAAACTGTTCTGTGGTCGAGCACAGACGACACTGAACACTATTGACCAGAACATGTCAGCGCTGTCTTATAAACACCTCAGGAACTGTGGACACTTGTGGAAGAGTTCAACATGATGAGGAGATGATCAGTGTAACTCCACAACAACTACAGAAATGTCTCCGCTAACATTCAGAAACGTGTAAAAGTGAAGCTCTCCCTGAGTCTCTCCGTAAGGCTGCACTCGCTGCTGTTACTCCTGACTCTGGATCAGTGAGATCGGCATGTGTTGTTATTGCCGGAGTCTCTGAGGCTCCGCCCTCTTCTGAACGGAGGCGGAGCTAAAGCTCATTTGCATTTAAAGAGACACACACTAAAACGGGGCGTCTTTGAAAAGCTCTAATAAATGATCTGGTATTTTGAGCTGAAATGTTACAGACACATTCTGGGGACACCAGAGATTAAATTTACATCTTGTAATATGTAAATATGTCCGCTTTAAGGCATGAATAATTTTTTTGTATACCATAATAAAACCATGGTTAATTTTCATAAGGGGTGGAGCTGCATTCATAACCTAATCCCGCGTCCCCAACCTCTCCTGATCTGTTCTTCCCTGGGATCTTATGTAACTCGTCCAGCTGCTGATCCGGGGATGTTCCCGGAGTGATTTCAGGATCCCTGAGGCTCCGGGATGCTCCAAAACACACCATGAGTTTAGATATATTTGATTGGTTGATTTATCAGTTGTCAATCTGTTTATAAAGCCTTTCAAACTGTCATACACATTTATATATACTGTAATTAAAACAAAAAGTCCATGCATACACTAATATGTGGTTTGGAATAATTGCATTGTATTATGTTATTAAAAGAGTTTCTTCTGCTCATCAAAAAAAAAAAAAAAAAGGATCATGTGACACTGAAGACTGGAGTAATGATGCGGAAAATTCAGCTTTGATCACAGGAATAAATTACAGTTTACTGTATATTCACATAGAAAACAGCTGATTTACATTAGAATAATATTTCAGAATTTTTACTATATTTTTGATCAAATAAATCTGCTTTGGTGAGCAGAAGAGACTCTTTTAGAAACACACTTTTGAGGGGTAGTGTGTGTAACGCTTGCTGTAACTGCTCTCAACAGGGAACGGATCAAAACACGCGTGCATTTCTGCCATCTGACGGCTATACTTTTTAAGGTTCACCTCCTGTTGGGTGTTTATGGACACTGCGTATGAAATCTGCATTAGTGTGTCTTCATCATGTGTCCAGTGAACTGAGCGAGTGCTGAAATGTGGGATTAGTGGAAGCCTCCATCTTGGCTCTGAGCCAGCGACTTCTAAATGTGGATTCTGGAAACTGGATATAGTGTGTGACCCGTCAGAGATCCTCCTCCTCTTGATCTGGTGTCAGTGATCATGTGCTCACTCACACTCACACACACACACACACACACTAGACATCAGAGCGCACTAGAAATGATCTAAGGATCACCCATCAGCCTTAAAGGGGTCGTATAATGCCATTTTCATACAGGTTAATATGATTCTTTAGGGTCTAAATTAAAAGTTTGTAATATACTTTAATTAAAAATTCTCATTAGTATTGTAAGAAAACAGTTATTTTACCTGGTCAAAAACAGCTCTGTTTTCAGCACGCCGTTTCAGTGCATATGCCTTTAAATGATAATGAGCTTCGCTGACTCCGCCCCTCTTTTCTGCGGGTGTTTTGACACAACATTGACAACAGTTGAGGTTATTTTGGAGAGAGAATGGCAGCGAGTATCTGAGGACACATCTGTGCAACCGTATCAGTTTGAACCGGAGTCACACCCGGAACAAGATGACGGCCCGAAGAAGTTCGACAGTTAAGGCTCGAACAGGACGTTTCTGATTGGTTGGTTAACGTAATGTCACTTTGATCTATCTTTGTATGTAATGTTACTGGCAGGGTAACGGTAGAGTAACTTAGTGAGATGTACGAACGCTATGTGTTTACTGTTGTATACGTACTCAGTTTGACAATAACCATAACGCGTTGTTCAGTATAAACGTGGGATTATGAATTATATTGAGAACGTCATACATAGAAAACATGCTGTAATGTACCCTGAGTGTAAACCTTAGACGCATTCATTGTGAAGCGTGCAGCTAGCGATTTACAAAGATTAATATAAAGGTTAATGAAACTTTACACTCAGTTCTTCTGGAGGTTCAGCAGGGACATGAATAGTTGGTGCCGATTCTTTTTTCATGAGCAGCTTCTTAGCAAATCCAGCTTTATACTGACCCTCGTTTATAAAGCAGTCTGGTGTGAAATGATTCGCGCAAACATGAGAGCATTGACGTTGCTCGTGGGGAATATTCCCTTCGAAAACAAACTCAGCCACTGCGTCTTCAGCGGTTCGGATTTAGGAACATTAAAATGACTGTGTTCGTTATTACACCCAAGAACAGAACACCACAATCGCTTAGACGCCATTCTGCTCATAGACAGTGCTCCGGCGAATCAACAATGACGGACTATGATGACGCTCGCTCAGGGCGGGTCTGTGTTGAAACACTGCTGTCAATCAACACTCGTGGGAGGGGCTTCCGAGCGTGTGACGTCACACAGTCGAACGGCTTGATTTGAGGCAGGGGAAAACATATAAGGAGATTAAAACAAAACCACTGGATGGATTTTTATCATTATATGATGGTTGTGTACAGGCACTGCCAACACACATTTCAGTACAATCAACTTGTAAAAGTGCATGTACCATTATATGACCCCTTTAATAAGTGGATCTAGAGATTTCTTGGATGTTGGAAGTTAGCAACAGAACTGCGGTCACTATCCACACTGTGGGACTGAGTTTGATTTGTGTTTTGACAGCTGAAGGAGACTGAGTCAGGAGTGAGATGAGTCAATAGCCCGAAAACACACACACAAACACACCTCGAACCGTACGGGCCTGACTGTGTCTCGCTGAGCTCCAGCGTCTGAGCCCTCACGTTCACGACCGCGCGGGACGCTCAAAAATAGCTGTGAATAAACTGCTGGAGGAAACACATTAGCATAGCGCTGTCCGAGGGGTCATCTGATTAGCATGGTCAATGTCATAACACACACACACACACGCACGCACACAACACGCTTCTCCATTTAAAACTAGCTGTTTGGATAATCATCAATATCTTACTCTCTTTCTTCTGAATGCAAAAGAAGGGTTTGGACCCCATTGACTTTCATTGTACTGAGACAAAAAAAAAAAAAAAGTCTTCTTTTGTATTCCACAGTGAAAAAAAATATGTTTGAGAAATAAATGCATGTAGCAGATGTTTTATTCCAAGCAAAATGACATCAGGAATAAATATATAGTTTTGTTTTTGAAATAATAATAATAATGAAGTGAGTTTATGCTTAAAACAAACAAATATGTGCCAGTGGGATCAGAAAAATAAACATATTCTTTTAAGGGAAAACAATATAATTTTTCTGACCGCATTGGAAGATGTTTATGTTTAAATGTGACATATTACGCCCCTTTTCACAAGATGTGAACATAATTCTCTGGTGTCCCCAGAATGTGTGTGTGAAATTTAAGCTCTAATAAATGATCTGGTATTTTGAGCTGGTTATATTTTCCCCTTTTTGTGTGTGAGCAAAAACGCCCCGTTTTTGTGTGTGTTCCTTTAAATGCAAATGAGCTTTAGCTCCGCCTCTGTTCAGAAGAGGGCGGAGCCTCAGAGACTCGGGCAATAACAGCACAGGCCGATCTCACTGATCCAGAGTCACGAGTAACAGCAGCGAGTGCAGCCTTACGGAGAGACTCAGGGAGAGCTTCACTTTTACACGTTTCTGAATGTTAGCGGAGACATTTCTGTAGTTGTTGTGGAGTTACACTGATCATCTCCTCATCATGTTGAACTCTTCCACAAGTGTCCACAGTTCCTGAGGTGTTTATAAGACAGCGCTGACATGTTCTGGTCAATAGTGTTCAGTGTCGTCTGTGCTCGACCACAGAACAGTTTCAGGCTTTGCTGGATCTTCTCCAGTGCGTTAGAACTGGTCTCTGTTGGCGCTCGCCGAACCCAATGTCGCTGGTGTGTGTAAACGTGCAGATTAAGGGCCGGGAATATTATAATAAGATCCTCTTCATACGGCAGAAGGAGCGAAATCTGATCGGCTTATTTTATAACATTCTTGCAGAGAAAGACTCAACAGATTACCGAGTTTCACTTTAAACATTGTCTGTGTCGGTAGAAGCGCCGGATTACAGCACTCACACACGGAGAAAGCCAGATTCTCATGATATGTCTCCTTTAAGTATAAACTCACAAAACAAGACTTTATGTCTTATAATATTCTTCTCCAGTAAATCTATCTTGATTTAAGAATGTTTGGATGTGGAAAACAAGACAAAATCACTGAGTATTTAATATAGCTAATTATAAAATTTACAGTAAAAATAGACTCTATTCTATTTATCAATATTTATTTAATTAGTTATTTAGAATAGAATATAACTGCATATAGCCTAATATTGGAAGGCCCAGTGTGATTGAAATTGAAACTACACAATCTAACGATTGTGATTAGGTTGAATAACCACGATAATTGCAACATATATATGTGAAATTAAATGTGATTGTGAAGCATGTTCGGTTATGATTTCTGCTGTAGTGTCATTCGCTAGATAAACACACACACACACACACACACACTCATGAAGTCTCCAGCCTGCAGATTTGCTCAATTAAAGCCTTGATGGTGGAGCTATACGTGCTTCTCGAGACCAGTCTGTGATGCAGGCCTGAAAACACACACACACACACACTCATCTGTGAGCCGGTATTGATCGGGTGTCCAGGCCAGGCTGCGTTTATATTCATTTGCAGTCTTTGGCAAGGCTAATATATAGTTTTCAGGGCCTTTAATAAAGCAAAAGCCCACATACGTCTCCTAATTCTGGCTCACAGAAGTGCAATCACAGTCATAATCGCCCACTGGAACTCACTGGGAAAACAGGCTTCTGTTACAAATACCAAAACACACACACCTATACACACAATTCACTGCAGTTTACAGCTGAAATAAACACTGGAGGCAGTAAAACACTAATAACTATTATTCATTTTCAATCAAATTGTGATTCTAGCGGCAGATTATTGATTAAAAACACTTGTTTTCATGCAGTTTCTTGCACAACACTAGCCTGGGGAAACCCAGACAACTTCCGGCAAATAGGCAAAGAGCTCATTCAAGCCCATTTCCAATCCGTCGAAATCGGGGCACCAATCAGAAGCGTTGGGGCGGGCTTTACACGATGACGACAGCGCTGGGATTTTGAAGCAGATTTTGTAGCATACATTACAGAGATGGATGCCGCCGTCGAACATCACTCGCTCCAATCAGCTATCGCGTCTGTTTTAAGCCATTTGAACGTTTCCTTTTAGTTAAAAACCGAGTAAAGAACAACACTCGGAGATGTGTCTCCGCCGCTCTGCATACGTCATCTCCTTCATCGCTCTGATTGGTTTAGGTCTATCCGTGACTCCGTTGGCGACGCCCCTCTGGAAATGATTTGTCTATGACGCTTTGCCAGACCATAACTCAGTTACAACTGACAATGCTCTGGTTTAACCAGGCTAGCACAACACTGTTACGAGCTGAAAACACTTTTCCCATAATGCATGGTTTGTGAACGAACACATTTTGAGGTTTGCATCACACGTGTGTGTGTGTGTGTGTGTGTGTGTGTGTGTGTGTGTGTGTGTGTGTTCTGGCGTAGTCTCTCAGCGACTCAGCCGGTCTCGAAGCTGATTCAGTGTTTTTCTTTAAGGTTTGCTTTTGTCAACTCTATCGGTCTGTGCTGCGTTATTTTCAGATGTACAACAGACAATCTAAAGCTGCAGTCCGTAACTTTTTGGGGTTAAAAATTATCCAAAATAAATTTTAGAGAAAATACATAACCAGCCAGTGTTCAACACTCTCTGCTTGCCGTAGCTCGATTCAAAACGGTGAGCTTGTAATAATGTTTGTAATTCCAGTGGTAGATTTCTGCGGGAGATTCGAGCATGTCTTTGCGTCATTACGTCACATCTGTACACACACATCTGCACACACACATCTGTACACACACATCTGCGCACGCACATCTGTACACAAATCTGTACACGCACATCTGCACACACACATCTGCACACACACATCTGCACACACACATCTGCACACACACATCTGCACACACACATCTGCACACACACATCTGCACACACACATCTGTACACACACATCTGCACACACACATCTGCACACACACATCTGCACACACACATCTCTACACACACACATCTGCACACACATCTGTACACACACATCTGTACACATCTGCACACACACATCTGTACACACACATCTGTACACACACATCTGTACACACACATCTGTACACACACATCTGCGCACGCACATCTGTACACAAATCTGTACACGCACATCTGCACACACACATCTGCACACACACATCTGCACACACACATCTGCACACACACATCTGCACACACACATCTGCACACACACATCTGCACACACACATCTGTACACACACATCTGCACACACACATCTGCACACACACATCTGCACACACACATCTCTACACACACACATCTGCACACACATCTGTACACACACATCTGTACACATCTGCACACACACATCTGTACACACACATCTGTACACACACATCTGTACACACTCATCTGTACACACACATCTGCACACACACATCTGCACACACACATCTGCACACATCTGCACACACACATCTGTACACATCTGCACACACACATCTGCACACACATCTGTACACACACATCTGTACACATCTCTACACACACACATCTGCACACACATCTGTACACACACATCTGTACACATCTGCACACACACATCTGCACACACACATCTGCACACGCACATCTTTACACACACACCTGCACACACACATCTGCACACACACATCTGCACACACACACATCTGCACACACACATCTGCACACACACACATCTGCACACACACACATCTGCACACACACACATCTGCACACACACATCTGCACACATCTGCACACACATCTGTACATACACACATCTGCACACACACATCTGTACACACACATCTGCACACACATCTGTACACACACATCTGCACACACACATCTGTACACACACACATCTGCACACACATCTGTACACGCACATCTGCACACGCACATCTGTACACACACACCTGCACACACACATCTGCACACACACATCTGCACACACACACATATGCACACACACATCTGTACACACACATCTGCACACACACATCTGCACACACACATCTGCACACACACATCTGCACACACACATCTGCACACACACATCTGCACACGCACATCTGTACACGCACACCTGCACACACACATCTGCACACACACATCTCTACACACACATCTGCACTAGGGATGCAGCGATTACACACATCTGCACACACACATCTGCACACACACATCTGCACACATCTGCACACACACATCTGCACACACACATCTGCACACACACATCTGTGCACACACACATCTGCACACACACATCTGCACACACACATCTGTACACACACATCTGCACACACACATCTGCACACAAACATCTGCACACACACATCTGCACACACACATCTGCACACACACATCTGCACACACACATCTGCACACACACACATCTGCACACACACATCTGCACACACACATCTGCACACACACATCTGCACACACACATCTGCACACACACATCTGTACACACACATCTGCACACACACATCTGTACACACACATCTGCACACATCTGCACACACACATCTGCACACACACATCTGCACACGCACATCTGTACACACACACACCTGCACACACACATCTGCACACACACATCTGCACACACACACACACACACATCTGCACACACACACATCTGCACACACACATCTGTACAGACACATCTGCACACACACATCTGTACAGACACATCTGCACACACACATCTGTACACACACATCTGCACACACACATCTGCACACAGACATCTGCACACACACATCTGCACACACACATCTGCACACAAACATCTGCACACACACATCTGCACACACACATCTGTACACACACATCTGCACACACACATCTGCACACACACATCTGCACACACACATCTGCACACACACATCTGTACACACACATCTGCACACACACACATCTGCACACACACATCTGTACACACACATCTGCACACACACATCACACACACATCTGTACACACTCATATCTGCACACACACATCACACACACATCTGTACACACTCATATCTGCACACGCACATCTGTACACACACACCTGCACACACACATCTGCACACACACACATCTGCACACACACACATCTGCACACACACATCTGCACAGACACATCTGCACACACACATCTGCACACACACATCTGCACACACACATCTGCACACACACATCTGCACACACACACATCTGCACACACACACATCTGCACACACACACATCTGCACACGCACATCTGTACACACACACATCTGCACACACACATCTGCACACACACACATCTGCACACACACACACATCTGCACACGCACATCTGTACACACACACCTGCACACACACATCTGCACACACACATCTGCACACACACACATCTGCACACACACACATCTGCACACACACACATCTGCTCACACACATCTGCACACACACATCTGTACACACACATCTGCACACACACATCTGCACACACACATCTGTACACACACATCTGCACACACACACATCTGCACACACACATCTGCACACATCTGCACACACACATCTGCACACACACATCTGTACATACACACATCTGCACACACACATCTGCACACACACATCTGTACACACACATCTGCACACACACATCTGCACACACACATCTGTACACACACATCTGCACACACACATCTGCACACACACATCTGTACACACACATCTGCACACACACATCTGCACACAGACATCTGCACACACACATCTGCACACACACATCTGTACACACACATCTGCACACACACATCTGCACACACACATCTGCACACACACATCTTCACACACACATCTGTACACACACATCTGCACACACACATCTGCACACGCACATCTGTACACGCACACCTGCACACACACATCTGCACACACACATCTCTACACACACACATCTGCACACACACATCTGTACACACACATCTGTACACATCTGCACACACACATCTGCACACACACATCTGCACACACACATCTGTACACACACACATCTGCACACACACATCTGCACACACACACACATCTGCACACACACATCTGCACACACACATCTGCACACACACATCTGTACACACACATCTGCACACACACATCTGCACACACACATCTGCACACACACATCTGCACACACACATCTGCACACGCACACCTGCACACACACATCTGCACACACACATCTCTACACACACATCTGCACTAGGGATGCAGCGATTACACACATCTGCACACACACATCTGCACACACACACATCTGCACACACACATCTGCACACATCTGCACACACACATCTGCACACACACATCTGTACACACACATCTGCACACACACATCTGCACACACACATCTGCACACACACATCTGCACACACACATCTGCACACACACATCTGCACACAAACATCTGCACACACACATCTGCACACACACATCTGCACACACACATCTGCACACACACACATCTGCACACACACATCTGCACACATCTGCACACACACATCTGCACACACACACATCTGCACACACACATCTGTACACACACACATCTGCACACACACATCTGCACACACACATCTGTACACACACATCTGCACACATCTGCACACGCACATCTGTACACACACACACCTGCACACACACATCTGCACACACACATCTGTACACACACATCTGCACACATCTGCACACACACATCTGCACACACACACATCTGCACACACACATCTGTACACACACACATCTGCACACACACATCTGCACACACACATCTGTACACACACATCTGCACACACATCTGCACACGCACATCTGTACACACACACACCTGCACACACACATCTGCACACACACATCTGCACACACACACATCTGCACACACACACATCTGCACACACACATCTGTACAGACACATCTGCACACACACATCTGTACAGACACATCTGCACACACACATCTGCACACACACATCTGCACACACACATCTGCACACACACATCTGCACACACACATCTGTACACACACATATGCACACACACATCTTCACACAGACATCTGCACACACACACATCTGCACACACACATCTGCACACACACATCTGCACACACACATCTGTACACACACATCTGCACACACACATCTGCACACACACATCTGCACACACACATCTGCACACACACATCTGTACACACACATCTGCACACACACACATCTGCACACACACATCTGTACACACTCATATCTGCACACACACATCACACACACATCTGTACACACTCATATCTGCACACACACATCACACACACATCTGTACACACACATCTGCACACACACATCTGCACACACACATCTGCACACGCAAATCTGCACACACACATCTGCACACACACATCTGCACACACACATCTGTACACACACATCTGCACACTCATATCTGCACACACACATCACACACACATCTGTACACACACATCTGCACACTCATATCTGCACACACACATCTGCACACACACATCTGCACACGCACATCTGCACACACACATCTGCACACACACATCTGCACACACACATCTGTACACACACATCTGCACACACACATCTGCACACACACATCTGCACACACACATCTGTACACACACATCTGCACACACACATCTGCACACACACATCTGCACACACACATCTGCACACACACATCTGTACACACACATCTGCACACACACATCTGCACACACACATCTGCACACACACATCTGTACACACACATCTGCACACACACATCTGCACACACACACATCTGCACATAAAGAAGAGTCTCGGCTAGTAGGCTATATTGCTGGAGGAGGAGATTTATAGCCTTTTCTCACAGCACTTGATATAATTAAACTTATTAATTTGATGGCGGATCCAGAAAGGTTCAAACGACGATCACCAGCGACAGCAGACTCACCCGCTGTAACATACAGAAGACTTCGGACTGAGAGTTTGGGAAAAGAGACTGAAACGGCCCATGCGAACACAAGGATAATATCGGAAGGGCATTACATGTAGTCACGCAATGCTGACGTTTAACATTAACAATTTGAGAACAAAGTATAATTTGCACGGTTTGACGTGATGATTAGTGATCGTTAGATTTAATCAGCGAGATTTACTGCAATGTCAGAACCAGAACAAAAGTGGATGTTACTGACTTGTTCAGACATTTTCCGGTGAAAATTATTATGTTGGTCATACTTCCAAAAAGTATAATCTGTGATTGTGAATGCCAGTATCCACACCGGCGGCGACTGACAGACACACACTCTCCTCAAACACTGTGTTCATCCGCGCTGTGCCGCGCCGAGGCACAACCCTCGTAAAGCTGATCACTCCGCCAATGACTGCAATTGCAGGTTTCGAACAGAGATGGCGACAGAGAGGAACAACTGCAGCTTTAATAAAACACTGTCAGATTCATGTTTCGGATAAAACTGAACATGCTTGTAATGCCACTCACTGCACAGTTCACTTCGAAACGTCCAAGAAGCAACGTCATCTCATTTTGCATGCATGTTTTCCTCACGAGCCTGAGTTGCATTACAGGACACACACTATTCGGCAGATTATCTGTGAGCGTCAGTGTGTTTGACTGTTAGTTTGCACACGATTGCTGACCTTCCCTGACGGAGGATCTTCTCTGTTTCACTGGAAATGGATGCTGGTCTCAGTCCTGCTTGCTGCGTGAAATACAATAGTTCCTCGATAAACACACATAATCGTGAAAAAGGAGCCTTTGACTTATAACTGGCTAAATTTGAGCTTAACATCTAGTGCCGATATCTGATGTCTTTGGTCTCGTCCCTTATCCTCAAGGTCTCGGATGCTGTGTGCGGGGAAGAAGCGTTCACCACATGATATCTGTGAGAAAGCAGCGGCGGACGTGTGCCATTATTACAACGCTCAGCGTCTTTATGATCTGGAAGTGATTAGTCATTTTATCCAACACATCAAAACACTTCACCAGGGAATGTGGCATTAAAGGGATCGTTCACCTAAAAATGATCATTCTCTCATTATTTATTCACTCTCATTTCATTCCAAGATATCTTAAAGGATGATTTGAGTCAAAACTTTCACTGTACGAACAAACAATATCTTCCCTTTCACATGATGTCCATGCACATGAAACTGTTATGTAATGAGATTACGCTGCAAATAATCATATCGCTCACGTTTAGAGAGTGTTAATGTTACAGATTCTGCAGATTTGAGCGATGATATGCAATGCGATCCAGATACTGTTTGAATATGAGGCTATTTTAAAGGAGGCCTGGTAATGTGTCATCTGTATGATTTATGTTGTTTATCAAATCGTCTTTCTGGAAGTGTTTGTTTAATGTGGATTTTACAGTGAGCTCCAAATATGGAGCCAATATTTACAGGACAGACCCATACATTTACCAGCTGACACCCTGAACGACAGAACGAGTCTGTGTTTGACGTCTCCTCAGATCTTCTCTGAATCGTGGCTTCTGATTGGCTGGCTTGAGATAAACAGTTTGTGTGGTTGAAGTGTGTGTGATTCTGCGGAGTAGTGTGTGAGGTAATGAGATCTTCCCTGCTCAGGTTCGCTTTGTCCTGATTCTGTCACTAGAGGAGTTTGAACAGATCTTTGCTGGAAACTCCAACGGATTCTTCGATTATGACATTATTACAATCCCATGATATTTATTAATCATTTCAACACCTGTTCTGCAGCTCATATGAGCACAGTTCTTCCTATTCACTTCATAACATAGCATAGCATAACATAACATAGCATAGCATAACATAGGATAGCATAACATAGGATAGCATAACATAGGATAGCATAACATAGGATAGCATAGCATAACATAGCATAACATAGCATAACATAACATAACATCACATCAATCGCATAGCATAGTATAACATAACAACATAGCATAACATAGCATAACATAGGTTAGCATAGCATAACATAATATAGCATAGCATAACATAGCATAATATAGCATAGCATATCATAGCATAACATAACATAGCATAACATAATATAGCATAGCATAATATAGCATAGCATATCATAGCATAACATAACATAGCATAACATAGGATAGCATAGCATAAGATAATATAGCATAGCATAACATAGCATAACATAGCATAATATAGCATATCATAGCATAACATAACAGGATAGCATAGCATAACATAACATAGCATAATATAGCATAGCATATCATAGCATAGCATAACATAACATAGCATAACATAGCATAGCATAACATCACATCACCATAACATCAACATAACATAACAAATATAATATTATATAATATTAATAAAATAATTGTGATTTATTTTATAATCATTTAAAATTTTATTTAATTGGAATTTATATTCCAGTTACAATTCAAATGTGATAGACTTCTACACAATAATATAATTTAATTAGGGCTGTCAAATGATTAATCGTGATTAATCACATTCAAAATAAAAGTTTTTTTTACATAATATATGTGGGTGCACTGTGTATAATTATTTTGTATATATATAAATACACACACATGCATGTATATTTAAGAAAAAAATATTATTTATATATAAAATATTTATATTTATATATAATATAAATTATATATAAATCTATATACAGTATATACATGAAAATATTTCTTAAATATATACAAGCATGTGTGTGTATTTATATATATATAAAATAATTATACACAGTGCACCCACATATATTATGTAAAAAAAATTTTTATTTTGGATGTGATTAATCACGATTAATCATTTGACAGCCCTAAATTTAATATATTAAGAATTTAATTTTAAATATATATGTTATATTAAAAGGTTCCATTATTATTATAATATAATATAATAATAAAACAATTTGATGTTATATATTTTATAATAATATTTACATTGATATAAAAAACAGTGACAGTTCTTATATTACATCATATTAAATTAATTATAATTTTATGTTATATATTTTATAATAATTCTAAATTTATATAAAAAATCCAGTTACAGTATTATAAAGTAATATAATATAATAATACATTTATATAATATATTTTATATTAAAAAACGTCCAGTTACCCTGTCAATGTGACATATATTTTATAATAATCTAACATGTATATTGAAAGGTCTAGTTGCAGTTCGAGCGCGAGGGCTGACTCCTGATTCTGTCTCCACTAAAGCAGATTTGGCTAAAGACTCGTTAATTATGTCATATCTGGTGCAGAATCCCAAATATTGAATAATCATGTCAGCACCAGCTCATATGATGTCAGTTCCCCATATCATACTTCAAAATCAAACGTTTGAAGACGAACAGATGAAGAGATGATTGTGAACGTCATGTGACCCGCTGAACATCATGTGACCCGCTGAACATCATGTGACCCGCTGAACGTCATGTGACCCGCTGAACATCATGTGACCCGCTGAACATCATGTGACCCGCTGAACATCATGTGACCCGCTGAACATCATGTGACCCGCTGAACATCATGTGACCCGCTGAACATCATGTGACCCGCTGAACATCATGTGACCCGCTGAACGTCATGTGACCCGCTGATCGTCATGTGACCCGCTGATCGTCATGTGACCCACTGATCGTCATGTGACCCTCAGAACGTCATGTGACCCGCAGCTGTTCATCAGTGATTCCTCTCTGTAATAAACATAAATCAGTTCTGTGGGCCAGAACTTAAACAGATACTTTTCTGTTTGCCCTGCGTCAGTCGCTCTCCTAAACGCTC
Organism: Rhinichthys osculus; assembly: GCA_029959095.1. Classification (NCBI taxonomy): domain Eukaryota; kingdom Metazoa; phylum Chordata; class Actinopteri; order Cypriniformes; family Leuciscidae; genus Rhinichthys; species Rhinichthys osculus. The sequence continues at coordinate 39,229,175 of JARWKJ010000018.1, forward strand.
TTTCAGGTCTTTAATACATCAGCTATTGTTGTGCTAGTCCTCGGTGTGACCTCTTGACCCCTCGACGACACACACCCTTACACGGCTGGTCCAATCACACGACTCATTTACATGACACTGGCTGAGTGATTACATGGAGATGATGGTCACCATGACAACATTAAAGGACATATGGTGGAATAATTGGACAGGTGGACAGTGTGTGTGTGTGTGTGTGTGTGTGTGTGTGTGTGTGTGCACGTGCTCCACTCATACATTGGGGTTTCTGTTAATGTGCAACATAGAATTCAGGATGTTTGCTAAAGGAAACTGTTGCTTATTCAATATTAAATTAGCATAATATATTTATTATTCATTTAAACATATATAATTTAAAATGTGTGTGTGTGTGTGTGTGTGTGTGTTTGATTCTGTGTGTGTGTATACAGACATAAATTTTTAATTATATATTTCATATTACGAAGTTGCAGAGTCATTGTAATATAATATAAGTAATATGATAATACATAGATTTAATATTATATATTATAGAATCATTTTACATTTATAATAAAAAAGTCCCGTTACAGTTCCAATATGATTGAATTATACACACTAATATAATATAATATAATATAATATAATATAATATAATATAATATAATATAATACATATTTATTTTAATTAATTTATTTATTTTATATATTTTATAATAATTTTATATTTATATTAAAAATATTCAGTTACAGTACCAATATTACTGACTTATACACATACACAATAATATAATATAAAAATACATACATTTTTTATTAAATATTTTATAATAATAATTTTATATTTATATTCAAAAACATCCAGTTACAGTACCAATATGTTTGACTTGTATATATGATATAATATAATATAATATAATATAATATAATATGATATGATATGATATGATATAATATAATAAATTATACTATATGATATAATATAATATGATATAATAAAATATAATATACTATGATATAATAAAATATGATATGATATAATATGAAATGATATAATATAATATGATATATGATATAATATAATAAATTATAATATAATATGATATGATATGATATAATACAATATAACCCTCTATGGTACGCATTATGATATCAGTGTGAAAAAAATTATTTGTTATGTTTTTCCTGCTTAAAATTGGACAATATAACAATATCAATAAACATTATCATTATTTTTAAATTTATTTATTAATTAAAAGTTTGTTGCCTCAGGGCAACATTGTACCACAATGGACAAATTGAAACATTTGACATTTTCATGAAGAAAAAAATTATAGATTTATTGAAAACATCAATTTATTTAACTAAACACTTGAACAAACACATTTATCAAGTTTTTAATGAATTACACATTTCATATTTAATAAAAAGTAACATTTATTATCCAGCTGTTGCCCTCATGCAACATTGTACCATCGTGGAACGCAAGTACTACAAACCATCATATCAAGTTATCATATCAAAACATTACAATCGGTGTTGTTTCAGGGTAAAACATTAACAATCACCATAACCTTTTCCTAATATGAAGGCCAGGCCTGAACAACAGCAAGATCAAACATGTGGAAGACCTCCCAGGCCGACCTAATGACCCGTGTGAGGTCAGGGGGGCCTGACCCCCCCAGGGGCCCGACAGGAGCACCCCAAAATCCGAGAATTCCAGAAGCAGTGCCACCTTCATCCTGTGTGGCACCACACGCCCCCGTCCCACTAACCCACTATTTGTCCAATTGCCCACTATAGTGGCCAAATGTCCCGTTGACCCCACTGAACGGTCCCAAGCCACGACCCCGTCCCACAAACCCACTATTTGTCCGATTACCCACTATAGTGGCTAAATGTCCCGTCGACCCCAGCTGACCACTCCCAAGCCACACGCCCCGTTCCACGAACCCACTATTTGTCCGATTACCCACTATAGTGGCCAAATGTCCCATCGACCCCCGCTGACCACTCACAAACCACACGCCCCATCCCACGAACCCACTATAATGCCCGATTACCCACTCTAGTGGCCAAATGTCCCGTCGACCCCCGCTGACCACTCACAAGCCACACGCCCCGTCCCACGAACCCACTATTTGCCCGATTACCCACTCTAGTGGCCAAATGTCCCGTCGACCCCCGCTGACCACTCACAAGCCACACGCCCCGTCCCACGAACCCACTATTTGCCCGATTACCCACTCTAGTGGCCAAATGTCCTGTCGACCCCCGCTGACCACTCACAAGCCACACGCCCCGTCCCACGAACCCACTATTTGCCCGATTACCCACTCTAGTGGCCAAATGTCCCGTCGACCCCCGCTGACCACTCACAAGCCACACGCCCCGTCCCACGAACCCACTATTTGCCCGATTACCCACTCTAGTGGCCAAATGTCCCGTCGACCCCCGCTGACCACTCACAAGCCACACGCCCCGTCCCACGAACCCACTATTTGCCCGATTACCCACTCTAGTGGCCAAATGTCCCGTCGACCCCCGCTGACCACTCACAAGTCACACGCCCCGTCCCACGAACCCACTATTTGCCAGATTACCCACTCTAGTGGCCAAATGTCCCGTCGACCCCCGCTGACCACTCACAAGCCACACGCCCCGTCCCACGAACCCACTATTTGCCCGATTACCCAATATAGTGGCCAAATGTCCCGTCGACCCCCGCTGACCACTCCCAAGCCACACGCCCCATCCCACGAACCCACTATTTGCCCGATTACCCACTATAGTGGCCAAATGTCCCGTCGACCCCCGCTGACCACTCACAAGCCACACGCCCCGTTCCACGAACCCACTATTTGTCCGATTACCCACTAAAGTGGCCAAATGTCCCGTCGACCCCCGCTGACCACTCACAAGCCACAAGCCCATCCCACGAATCCACTATTTGCCCGATTACCCACTATAGTGGCCAAATGTCCCGTCGACCCCCGCTGACCACTCACAAGCCACACGCCCCGTCCCACGAACCCACTATTTGCCCGATTACCCAATATAGTGGCCAAATGTCCCGTCGACCCCCGCTGACCACTCCCAAGCCACACGCCCCATCCCACGAACCCACTATTTGCCCGATTACCCACTATAGTGGCCAAATGTCCCGTCGACCCCCGCTGACCACTCACAAGCCACACGCCCCGTTCCACGAACCCACTATTTGTCCGATTACCCACTAAAGTGGCCAAATGTCCCGTCGACCCCCGCTGACCACTCACAAGCCACACGCCCATCCCACGAATCCACTATTTGCCCGATTACCCACTATAGTGGCCAAATGTCCCGTCGACCCCCGCTGACCACTCACAAGCCACACGCCCCGTCCAACGAATCCACTATTTGCCCGATTAGTGGCCAAATGTCCCATCAACCCCCGCTGACCACTCACAAGCCACACGCCCATCCCACGAATCCACTATTTGCCCGATTACCCACTATAGTGGCCAATAGTGACTGTCGAACCATGCTGAGTTTTCAGATTGTAAAAATCCAGATACATTTAGATAGTTCAAACTATTTTCCTTACAATTAAACTATACTTGTATTCAAACCTAGTATGCCTGGTATGGCCTTATGTGATTCCATTACGGTACAATGTTGCCTCGAGGCAACATGCAGTTTTATGTAATTCCCTATGATACATTTGATGATATATAATGTAATGTTTTTGAAAATACTTCTTTACTAACCAATGAACGTGACCAAGATTTTTTGTAGTTGATTATCTGGACAGAAATTAGTGAAAAATGCCCTTTTCAGTGGAGAAAATATGGACCCATGTGACATGTGCACGTGTGCTGAAAGAGGGAACACAATGGACCCCTGTGGGTCATGTTACCACTCTTTTGCATTTTCATTGGTTAGTATTTGAGTTCCCCTCCCCTTAGAGAGCATTGACAAATAAAATTGTATTAGTTTTTATTTAAAAAAAGCTAAAATAGACAATGTTGCCTGGAGGCAACACCGTACCATAGAGGGATAATATCATATAATATGATATACAGTAATAAAATATGATATGATATAATATTAAATAATATAATATGATATGATATTATATAATATGATATAATAGAATATGATATAAAATAAAATAAAATGATATGATATAATGATTGATTTGAGCATGAGCTGTTGCTGTCCTCATGCACTGTCTGCGAGAAAGCTCAGATCCTGCAGATTCGGTTCCTCAGTCTCTTTGGTTTGTCTCTGGTCTCTCGGAGAAGAACAATAGTGTCCCGTGGATCTGACACCCGTCCAAGCACTCGAGTCCAGCTGCCACATCATCAACCTTTCATGAGCTTCAGAATAAACCGTGGAGATGAAGCTCGTTTACAGCGGGAGGAGCAATGACACTAACCTTGTCTTGTGTGTTATCATGTGTGTGTGTCACTGAACTGTGTGTTTGGGCCGGCTCTGGCACACAGTGGGAGAGTCCTGGAGGTCTCCGACGGTCCCGAGAACACACTCCTGTACCGAGTGTCTAACTATAGACGTGTGTGTCCTGCTCAGAGCTGACCTGCCGGGATTGAGGTCAGCTCACGGTGACCGCGGCAGAACGTCTTAGAGAGTGGCACGATTAGCGGACTGACATGCGTCTCTCACCGGAAGAGTCCTGTAATCCACTCCGTCAAACTAAAGCTCGTAGACTAACTCTGCTGTCTTGGCTTTGAGAAAGTTTGAAGTATTTTTCAAAGCTTGAAGGTTTAAAGGTCATGCAGTCTCTTACGGAAGCTTGTGTCCGCCACAGAGTTAAAAATAAAAAAGATCATTGCGACTTTTTATCTCACAATTCTGACTTTATAACACACAATTGCGACATTATAACAATTCTGACTTTATAACACAATTCCGACTTTATAACACACAATTCTGACTTTATAACACACAATTCTGACTTTATAACACACAATTCTGACTTTATAACACACAATTCTGACTTTATAACACACAATTGCGACATTATAACAATTCTGACTTTATAACACAATTGCGACTTTATAACACACAATTCTGACTTTATAACACACAATTCTGACTTTATATCACACAATTCTGACTTTATAACACACAATTGCGACTTTATAACACACAATTGCGACTTTATAACACACAATTCTGACTTTATAACACAATTGCGACTTTATAACACACAATTCTGACTTTATAACACACAATTCTGACTTTATAACAATTCTGACTTAATAACACAATTCTGACTTTATAACACACAATTACAACTTTATATCACACAATTCTGACTTTATAACAATTCTGACTTTATAACACACAATTACAACTTTATATCACACAATTCTGACTTTATAACAATTCTGACTTTATAACACACGATTCTGACTTTATAACACAATTGCGACTTTATAACACACAATTCTGACTTTATAACACACAATTCTGACTTTATAACACACAATTGCGACTTTATAACAATTCTGACTTTATAACACACAATTGCGACTTTATAACACACAATTCTGACTTTATAACACACAATTCTGACTTTATAACACACAATTGCGACTTTATAACACACAATTCTGACTTTATAACACAATTGCGACTTTATAACACACAATTCTGACTTTATAACACACAATTCTGACTTTATAACACACAATTGCGACTTTATAACAATTCTGACTTTATAACACACAATTGCGACTTTATAACACACAATTGCGACTTTATAACACACAATTCTGACTTTATAACACGCAATTGCGACTTTATAACACACAATTCTGACTTTATAACACGCAATTGCGACTTTATAACACACAATTCTGACTTTATAACACACAATTGCGACTTTATAACAATTCTGACTTTATAACACAATTCTGACTTTATAACACAATTGCGACTTTATAACACAATACAGACTTTTTTTCCTCACAATTGCGAGTTTACATCTCAGAATTGTGAGATAAAAAGCGAGAAAAAAAGTTTATTTCTCGCAATTGTGAGTTTATATCTCAAAATTTTGAGAAGAGATGTCAGAATTGTGAGAAATAAAGTCAGAATTGCGAGCCGAGCTATATACTCGCAATTGTGAGATAAAAGGTTGCAATTATCTTTTAAAATGTTTTATTCTGTGGCGGAAACAAGCTATAGTCTCTCAGACATAAACAGATCTAATAATTGCTATCCAGATATTTCGTCTTGACAGTGCCAGAGTGTATTCAGGGGTTGTAAACTCGTACACGACACATTTTCTGTGTAGTTTTGACTGCAGCTGCAGGAGTGAATGATATTACTGTTATTATTAATCGCCTTCAGACCGAGTCTCTCGGGTCAGCGTGTTTATCCAGATAAGATCCACATGAGAAGTGCGATATCAGTGTTCAATATCTCACATCATCTGAAGCATACGCATCCGGCGACTCCAAACACTGGGGTTCTCCAGTCATCGGTGCAACTGCAATCTCAAACTCATAAATCATAAGACCACGACCTTTTCCGCTCTGCTACTTTCTCTATTCTCATTTTCCTAGATATGATCTTTCATAATACATTATAATGCATTAATAATAAGAAGAATATATAAGTATAGCTGCGAGCAGCAATTATCATAGTTCAAGCGCTTTAAGGCATTTGAGCAGATATGTAAAAAATATATGTTTTATTTAGCAAACTAACCATTTGGGGTTGAATAGACCATTTACAGCCAGTACAGATAAGGGAATATATGTTTTTAAAGCTTTATAACAGTTATAGCGCTTCTTATGATCTGATCTCCATCAGAGTCAGCATGCTTGTTGTGATTCATTGTTGCACTCTAAATTACTCTGTTATAGCTATCCAAAGGGTAAACTTACTTTTTTTTAAAATAATTATTGCCCTAAAGAGTCCAGAGAATAACACTGCAGTGGTTTTATCGAGGTTGAGCAAAAAAACAACAACCTAGGACTTGTTTGCACAAGTAATAATCTCACATATTTCACAAACGATTTGATTGACAGGAGTGGTCCTGTAGGCAAAGTTGTTCAGAATGAGGAGATCTAACGTATGAGTTGAATATTGTGTGTATGTGAAAAACATAGTGTGATATACAATCATATACAACTGCGTGTAAACGTGATATTGCCCCCCAGTGGCCGATTCTTTCAGACTTCTCACAGACCCATCAATTATGAGTCAAACGTGTCCACCAAGTTTCATTCCGATCGGCCTCTGTTAACCCGGTCTAATAGGTGCTCAAACTTCATTGGCCGATGACGGCCATGTTTTTCAAGATATGCAAATGTCCTCAAACACAATCATGGCACCTTGGACAAAGACATTGCATGCCAGTTTTCAAGTCAGTCGGACTAATGGTTGTGTGGTTACAGACATTTTCACAGTTTTTTTCCTGTTAAAGTGCCACCTAGTGGTCAAACTCCGTGATTTGTTTTCCTGTGACCTCAGATTGAGCTCTTGCATATGTGTACCAAGTTTGGTGAATATATCTCATTGCGTTCAAGAGTTACAGCCATTTTAGTGAAAGATAATTATTTATACTCAGACTTACCAGTTACAAACGGGGTTCAGCTCTATATTCTGAGCCTGAACTCCTAAATATGAAATATTTAATTATTTGAGCTTACTCCAGGAAAAGGAAAGCAGTGAAACACTTTGAAAAACAAACCTTGCACGCTGAACATGTAAAAAGTGATTTGGAAGTGATCATAATTTATTTGAATCTATATGAGCAGAATTCTACATTACACATTGAACAGCATGAAGAAGTTTCCCAGAAGGCATCAGCAGGACAGACACCGAGAATATCACTCGTCAAAGCCCATGTTTTCTCCACTGGAGCTCATAGTTTTCTGGTTTATGAGACGGACATCTGTCCCAGATTCAGACAACGCCAAGAGAATATTTGATCAGTCAGTGTTTCTCAAACTGTGTCATTCTGTTCGGCAATCTTCATAAAAAGGCCGTGGATATTTTCTTTAGATAACACAGACACTTAATATCAGTGTGTGTATATATGCAGGTGAAACTCGAAGAATTACAATATCGTGCAAAAGTTCATTTATTTCAGTAATTCCACTTAAAAGGTGAAACTAATATATTATATAGACTCATTACATGCAAAGTGAGATATTTATTAAAAAAAAAATATTCTTCTTCCCACTCCTTTTCTAATTTGTAATGGACAATGACAAGAGTTAGAAAGTCTATGGCTGTAACTATTGTCAATTAATTTGTGTTATTCTTATCACTTTGATTTGTTTATTTGATTTTCATTTTCTTGTTGGATGTTCTTTTATATATATATATATATAAATAAATAAAAAAAAATAAAAAAAGTGATGTATTTTAAGCCTTTATTTGTTATAATATTGATGATTATGACTTACAGCTTATGAAAACCTTTTCACAATATTCTAATTTTTAATTTGGGGTTTTCATAAGCTGTGAGCCATAATCATCACAATTATAACAAATAAAGGCTTGAAATATCTCACTTTGCATGTAATGAGTCTATATAATATATTAGTTTCACCTTTTAAGTTGAATTACTGAAATAAATGAACTTTTGCACGATATTCTAATTCTTTGAGTTTCACCTGTATATATATATATATATATTCATAAATAACAATATAACCTAATAAGCAACATAATATAATTTCACATAAATATTGCCACAGGCATGTTTTTCCAATGAGCCTGGGTTGAAAAATAATGCCTGTTTCCAGACAGATTTCCCCGGATACTGCTTCGATCTGCCATTGGTCAGGCAAACAAATAGCCCCGCCCCCAAACCCACGCAATTGGTTGATCTAGTTGCTATGTCAGGTTGATCGGAATTCTCAGAGAAAACAGAAATAATAAGCTGCATAATAAAGCTGGGATATGAGAAACTATTTGAATATAATTTACAACTTATCAACTGCATGTTCGTCCAAAACAAATGTAAAGTATATTATTGCCCGTTACATCATACTTCATCCACAAACATACAGTACACTCAAGTAAAGCTATATAGCAAATCTATTGCTTATATCATCAAAAAATTTAAACTATAATAAGACTATAAGGCATGCATGAAGATTTGAAGATTATGAATTTTAACATCATGTTTTTCTGTAAAGCTGCTTGAAACAATGTGTATTGTAAAAAGCCCTCTACGTGTATTATATTATATTATCCTATATTATCATATTGCAGTCTGATTATATCCAAAGAATAGTTTTGAGCAAGCACTTTGTATTTCTAAAATATTCCGTTTGGAGGGCCGTGAGGAGTTAAATGCTCCAGGCATGATTTATTCTTGCATATATTTAGAAACATAAATATTATATATATGACATTAGTGACAAGTATATTTTTAAACTTGCTCATATTGACATGGAGAGCCTGTAAACTTCTCTCCAAGACTCAGTCACCTCTGAACTTCTGGCCAATCTCGGATCCTTTAGGAAACCCTGCCCGCGCGTGCGTGTGTGTGTGTGTGTGTGTGTGTGTGAACTCGTGACGACACTTAATCCGTCAGGGCTGGACTGATCGCTGAAGCTGTGGATCAGCAGCACGTTTAATATCATTTGATCGATATATATAGTGCTTATACTGCACATGTCTGTCTTTAAGAGATTCTGGTTTTGCTTTGTTCTACATAAGCTTGTTATGCACTGCAAATAATCACTTTCTTCCTCAGTGTTTCTGTCTTGTTTTCCAGCACTAATATCTCAACATTCATAAATCAAGATACATTTTACTGGAGAAGTAAAATGGCAAATAACACTAGGGTTTGTTTTCTAAAAAAAAAAAAAAAAAAAAAAAAAAATGACGGGAGTTTGTGCTTAAAACAAGAACAAATATCTGTCAGTACGGTCAGAAAAATAAACTTCATTCAAAAAAAAAAAAAAAATAAATGTTTTGACCCCATTGGTTTAAGTATAAACTCATTTCGTAAACTCAACTTTTTTTGTTCAGAAAACAAAACTTAATAACTTAAGTAATTTTGCTTCTCCAGTAAATGCATCTTGATTTAAGAATGTATTATTTGTATTGGAAAACCAGACAAAAATACTTGTTTAGAAATGTTTGTTTTGCAGTGTAAAAGTTGAAAATCTGTTGATTTGCTGAACACTAATGGAACGTTTCGGCATTTAAAGCACAACTTCTTACTTATGCAACACACAACCAGTACAGTTTTACCACGTCAAAGAACAAAAGGGTCAAAGGTCATGTGTATTTATACCAAGCAGTTGCACATTCAGTTCTTCATCAATATGTATTATGAGAGAATGTGATTTATGATGGCAGTTTATAACAAGATGTGTGAGTTGCATGATAAATTGGTTCTTTTATTTACAAAAAAGAACATTGTATAATATAGCAAAGCTGTTCCTTCCATATATATTGGTTGCTCAGGCTCATTGTAAAACCATGCAAGTAGCAGAAAACACACACACACACACACACACATGTGATGCAAACGTCAAAATGTGTTAGTTTATAACTCGTGCATTATGGGAAAAGTGTTTTGAGCTCATAACGGTGTTGTGCAAGGAACTGCATGAAAATAAGTGTTTATAAATCAATAATCTGCCCCTGTAATCATAATCTGTGTGAAATAATACAAGTTTTGCAAGCACTAGTGTTTATTTTATCTGGAAACGCCAGTGAAATATGTGTGTGTTTGTCGCGTCTGGTTTGGACACAGCATTGCACTTTCCTTTTGCTGCAATGAAAACAGATTTTCTTCAGTAAATGCTAATCTAGTTCATTTATGTGCAGTGCATATAGTTATTTTACAATAAAAACAGAAGTAGTCTGCATCTACCAGCCCTAATAAGGCACGCTTGGTATTAATAGAGCAGTTTGAGGACAGATCCTTGGCTCGGTCTGACCGTTTGACTGACCTTTGTGTGCCGGTTTGTACAGTTTCACTTTGCACCTGCTGTTGTTGAAATGCCCGGCGTATTTCTGCTGACTTACGTAAGACGTATCACACACATTTCTCATAACCTTGAGAGTGTCGGCTGAGAAATAATAAATAATCAGGATGTCTGTACTGAAACTCTATATCGATGATCTCTGAGATCATGCCTGTGATTCTGATGCTGACTGTGACTCACGTCGAGGAAACGCAGATAACTTAAGCAGATGTTTCAGCCCTTCATTTCCCTTTAAGCCTCCTGTGGGTCGATTCACCAATTGGCTTAGTTTTTGTGTTACCCAGATCCTGGGTCAGACGTAACAACTCAGTGTTTGGGTAGTTTTTGTGTTACCCAGATCCTGGGTCAGACGTAACAACTCAGTGTTTGGGTAGTTTTTGTGTTACCCAGATCCTGGGTCAGACGTAACAACCCAGTGTTTGGGTAGTTTTTGTGTAACCCAGATCCTGGGTCGGACGTAACAACTCAGTGTTTGGGTAGTTTTTGTGTTACCCAGATCCTGGGTCAGACGTAACAACTCAGTGTTTGGGTAGTTTTTGTGTTACCCAGATCCTGGGTCAGACGTAACAACTCAGTGTTTGGGTAGTTTTTGTGTTACCCAGATCCTGGGTCAGACGTAACAACTCAGTGTTTGGGTAGTTTTTGTGTAACCCAGATCCTGGGTCGGACGTAACAACTCAGTGTTTGGGTAGTTTTTGTGTTACCCAGATCCTGGGTCAGACGTAACAACCCAGTGTTTGGGTAGCTTTTGTGTAACCCAGATCCTGGGTCAGACGTAACAACCCAGTGTTTGGGTAGTTTTTGTGTTACCCAGATCCTGGGTCAGACGTAACAACCCAGTGTTTGGGTAGCTTTTGTGTAACCCAGATCCTGGGTCAGGCGTAACAACTCAGTGTTTGGGTAGTTTTTGTGTAACCCAGATCCTGGGTCGGACGTAACAACTCAGTGTTTGGGTAGTGTAGTAGACATGAAAGAGTTAATGTTTTTGATTGTCACGTGATCCTGGTGGCGGGTCATGGGATTACGTGGGAATGTGAATATTAGTCACCTGTTCACTGATTAAGTTAGGTGAGAGGGGGTGAGCAGGGGCGATGTATTCTTTGTTGACCACTAAACTTTGTACCATCAAGAAACATCAGCCAGCAATAAATAATTGCTAGTAAAAGATCATTTGCCTCATCGATGTTTTATTTATGCGTCACAAGTGCATAAAGTCCCTGTCTTAGTCTCTCAGCGGTATCATCATTGGATTGAGTAGCTGCTATATTATGTCAACAAAGAACATTCTCAGCGGACGCGCCAAACGGATTAAGTTAACATCGCACCACGGAGGATTGGATTCTGCTCAATTAAAACAAGGAAAGGAATTCTACAGCCACCGCAGAAGTTGAATCGCCAGCGAAACTTGATCAGCAAAGCTCTGAAGAGAAGCAAGCAAACAATCCCCGCATAGGTAAGCCTGTTGGGCTTTGTTCTAATCAGCTGTGCAGTATTGGATTGCGCGCAGATTGAATTGTGTTCGTCGCTATCTATCCATTGGGGATGATCGCGCGGTTGTGTTATTGTTTGTTGTTTGGCTTTAGTTGAGTTTGCACAGAGCTCTGGTGTTTAAATCTTATCGTTGGCGATCCGTTTGTGTTGAAAAATATTGTCGCGATGTTGACGGCGTTTGTTTACGTGTCGCTGATGCTGTGATGTTGGAGGATTTGAATGATTATACGAACATTGTTGACTTGTGAGAACTCAAAAATGAGTGAAGTGAGTGTTGATGACGTCACTGGCTTTGAAATGGATTGCGGTAAAAGAGAAACTAAACTTACTGCAAAGGCCTTGGCGAACAAAATTGAAAGTTTGCAAATGAAACGAAAATCAAATGTAAACAAAATTAAGAGCCAGATACCAGAGATGAAAAATCTGATGAAAAGAAAGGAAAATACCTCCCAGGTGCAAATTCAGTTTAAAACTCTTGTTCAGCTTTGTGAAAATGCCAGCAAGATGCATGACATGGTGATTCCTTTACTTCCTAAAGATGAACAGGAAAAACAAAATGAATGGTTTTGGAGTATTATGAAATACAGCAACACATTTAAAGAAGCTGTTCAACATTGGTTGAGTGAACCAGAAGGATCATTGGAGAATGTTATGTCTGTTCAGTCTTGTGCTGGTGCAATGCAGGAAGAGTTTACCAATCCTCAAGTGCTAGACCATGCGTCATCCATCGTTACATCAGACAATGTGGAAAATGATATGGCTGTTCAGTCTTGTGCTGGTGCAATGCAGGATGAGTTTCCCAATCCTCAAGTGCTACATCATGTGTCATCTATCGTTACATCAGATAATTTACAAGATGACATCAACCCAACTGACAGTGTATCAAATGTGGGGAGTATATTATCCAAAATTCAAAGCTCAACAACAGAAAAAAGATCTGTGGCATCATCTACTTCTTCTGTACGTCTCAAAGCAGAGGCTGAGTTGGCAGCATTAAGGGCACAACAAAAATTCTTGAAGGATAAGCATGAGCTGGAGGATCAAGAGGAACAGTTACGGAAAAAGAAAGAACAACTTAATTTGCATGGAGAAATTGCAATTCAAATGGCCAAACTGAATGTTTTGAAATCTCAGAGTGTGTCAAGCAGTAAATCTGACCGTTCAGGAAGGAAACATTCCAATTTAGAGAATAAAGAAAAGAAAACACAAAGTCTTAATGCCAGTGCTAGATCATTTGTTCCTCCAAAGCTTCTAAGAGAAAAAAAGATCAATGCATGAGTGTTTGGAATCAGGTGCAAGGCCTAAAGAGACAATTGTACAACAACCGGTATTCTCACAGCCTCATCTAGTGAAACAACACCCATCTAGATGCCAAACAGTGGAACAGAGATCACAAGGAAATGTATTAAATTCCCATGATGAATCCAACGATGGAGAGCAAAATAACATATTGGGAATAATGAGAAAGCAAAATGAAATAACAACACTATTGTTAAAACAGCAATGTTTATCATCCTTGCCCAAGAAAGATCTTAACGTGTTTGATGGTGATCCATTACAGTATCATGCATTCATGAGAGCTTTCAAAAATAGCGTTGAAAGTAAGACAGATAACGACAGTGATTGCCTGTACTACCTTGAACAGTATACTGTTGGTTTTCCAAGGGATTTGATACAGAGTTGTCAGCATATTGATCCACAAAGAGGATACATTAGAGCCAAAACTTTGTTGCAGGAACATTTTGGCAATGAACAGAAGGTTGCATCTGCTTATATTAATAAAGCTCTTTCATGGCCTCAAATTAATGCTGAAGATGTGAATGCTTTGCAAGAATTCAGTCTTTTTCTTAGAGGCTGTGGTAACGTCATGGAGGAAGTGCAGTATATGTATGATCTGGACATGCCTGCCAATATGATGATAATCATAAAGAAATTGCCCTACAGACTCCGGGATAAATGGAGAACAGTGGCTTGTGAACTACAAGAAAGACATAGACGCAGAGTTTCCTTCATTGATATTGTTCACTTTTTAGAACATCAAGTCAAAGTTGTAACTGACCCAGTATTTGGAAACATACAGGATGTTCCTGTAGCAACTAATAAAGATGCGAAGAGACCAAAATCACAATTTCGACCTGGAATAAAAGGAACCAGCTTTGCTACCACAGTGGCCGCTGCGAGCAAAGAAAATGAATCTGAAAATACAGCAAAGAAAAAGGTTGGATTTGATATGAAAGAATGTTTCTGCTGTAGAGGTGCACACACATTGGGTATGTGTCCTCAGTTGAGAAAACAATCCCAAAAAGAGAAGATTGGCTTCTTGAAAGAAAGTGGAATTTGTTTTGGGTGTTTGTGTATTGGGCACATCAGCAAAGAGTGCAAAAAACGTCTTTATTGTGATGTTTGTGGTCTTAGACATCCTACTTTGCTGCATATCGTTCCCAAAGTAAAGGGAACCGATACAACTGAGAAGAAATCAAAAACAGCAGTGGATGATGTCTTAGTATCTAGTGGTCTTACTGGGGCTGGTGATCATGATTGTAAACTCCCGATTGTGCCTGTACAGATCAAAGCCAAAAAAGGCAGCAAAATTGTCACCACTTATGCCTTTTTAGATCAAGGGAGCACTGCTGTGTTTTGTACGGAGAGTCTAATGAGAAGACTCAACCTCACAGGAAACAAAGTGCGCATACTTCTACGAACTATGGGGCAAGAAAAGGTTGTAAGTAGTCATGTTTTATCTGGACTGGAGGTAGCTGGCTTGAATGGCCACAACTTTTGTGAATTACATCAAGTTTATACACAGGAAAGTATGCCAGTTCATAAAGGGAATATACCTAGAGAAAGAGATCTTTACAGATGGCCCCATTTAAAGAGTGTTCATTTACCTGAGATTGAGGCAGGGATTGAGCTGCTGATAGGGACAAATGTTCCTAAAGCATTGGAACCATTGGAGGTAATCCGCAGCGTAAATGATGGACCCTATGCAATCAGGACAATGTTGGGATGGACTGTGAATGGCCCACTCTCTGGAGACAGCGATAACCAAATGGATTGTGCTCAGCCAGAAGTCACTGTCAACAGAATTTCAGTTATGAATTTGGAAGACTTATGGCAACAGCAGTTTAAAATGGACTTCCCAGAATGTAGCCAAGATGAACAAACTGGCTATTCAAAAGAAGATCAAAAATTTATGGAAATGGTGACACATTCTGTCAAACTTGTTGATGGGCATTATGAAATTGGTTTACCTCTGAGAAAGAGAGTTCAAATGCCAAACAATCGAAAAGTTGTGGAGCAACGTGCCTTTCATCTAAAGAAGAGACTTCAAAAGGATTCAGTTTTTTTTGCTGACTATAAAGCCTTTGTGAAGGATATGGTCTCCAAAGGTTATGCAGAGCAAGTACCAGCAGAGGATATGACACGTAGTGATGGAAAGATCTGGTACATCCCACATCATGGTGTCTACCATCCTACTAAGAAAAAAATCCGTGTGGTATTTGATTGTGGAGCAAGTTTTCAGCGAACATCACTTAATGCTCAACTCTTGCAAGGACCAGACCTTACCAGCTCACTCATTGGGGTGATAACAAGATTCCGAAAGGAACCAGTGGTGATCATGGCAGATGTTGAATCAATGTTCCATCAAGTAAGAGTGCCAGCTGATGATGTTGATTTGTTAAGGTTTCTTTGGTGGCCAGATGGGGACTTAAGTCAAGATCCAGTTGACTTTAGGATGCGGGTGCACCTCTTTGGAGCAACATCATCTCCTAGCTGCGCAAACTTTGCACTTAGGAAATGTGCACAAGATCATAAAAAGCAGTTCAACAGGGAAACAGTGGATAAAATCTTACATTCCTTTTATGTTGATGATTGCTTGGTTTCAGTTACTTCAGTTGAACAAGCGATAACTTTTTACCAGGAGCTTGTATCCATATGTGCCAAGGGTGGATTTAGGCTCACAAAATGGATGAGCAACAGGTGTCAAGTGCTAGACGCAATACCGGAGGATCAAAGAGCAAAGACAGTGAAAGACTTGAGTATGGATTGGGATTCTCCATCAGTTGAGAGAGTGTTGGGAGTGCAGTGGTGCATTCAGTCTGACGTATTCAAATTCAAGATTGCAATCAAAGACAGACCTCTGACCAGAAGAGGAATCCTATCCATGATTGGTTCCATCTACGATCCGTTAGGAATTGTGAGTCCTGTAGTGTTGTCTGCAAAAAAAATCTTGCAAGATATCTGCAAAGGAGATTCAGGATGGGATGATGTCTTGCCTGAATTGGTTGTTAAAAAATGGACCACATGGCTGCAAGAACTTCACCATCTGGAACATTTTGTGCTTCCCAGATGTTTAAAACCTCCCAACTTTGGTGACATCACAAATGCACAGTTGCATCATTTTTCTGATGCGAGCCAGGATGGTTATGGAACTGTGACATACTTGCTTCTACGCAACATGCATTCTCAAGTACATTGTGCTTTTATCATGGGAAAATCAAGAGTAGCACCAATTAAGTCTGTTACCATCCCTCGTATGGAGCTCATTGCTGCTACCATGGCAAGCCGAATGGATGTGTTATGGAAGAAAGAACTGCATCTGCAGCTTCAAGATTCTGTCTTTTGGACGGACAGTGCTTCTGTTCTTAAATACATCAAGAATGAGACCTCACGATTTCGAATATTTGTAGCCAATCGAGTGACAGAAATCCTCAAGGCCTCTCAAGCTTCACAGTGGAGATATGTAGACACAGCAAGCAATCCAGCTGATGTTGCTTCCAGAGGATCAACTGTCCACATGTTTCTTAAGAACAAGACATGGACCTCAGGTCCTGCCTTTCTTCTTCTTCATGAAAGTAAGTGGCCTGCTAATCTCAAAGAACTTGAGAAGCTTGAAGTGGATGACCCTGAGGTCAAGGAAAGCATTGAGGTTAACTCTGTACAGCTCAAAGAAGAGGATGATGTGCTTTCATGTTTCATCCATCACTTTTCTTCTTGGTTCCGTTTAAAGAAAGCATTGGCTTGGATTTTGAGATTTAAGAATCTGCTCTTGTCTTTTAGTGAGAAGAGGAAACAACTGAGACTTGATTTTGCTCATTCTGATTCAAATGAACAACAACTAATCTCTGTGGAAAGAGAAATGGAGATTTTCAAAGGTCAACTTGAACCATCTCACCTCTCAACAGAAGAACTTGAGACTGCTGAATTGGAGATTATTAGACTCTCACAAGAAAAGATGTTTCCTGATGAGCTTGCTAGCCTAAAAAGAGGCGAAAGCGTAAAGAAAAGTAGCTGCATTCATGGACTTTGCCCTGTTCTTGATGATGTTTTGAGGGTTGGTGGACGATTGAGTAGGGCATCAATGCCTGAAGAATCCAAACATCCAGTCATTTTGGCCAAGAATTCTCACATCTCGGATATCCTCCTGAGACACATACACCAGGAGGTAGGACATGCTGGTCGTAATCATATGTTGTCCAAATTACGACAAAAGTATTGGATTACTGGTGTAAGTACAGCAATAAGAAGAGTATTGTCCAAATGCATCATCTGTCGAAGACTGAATTCACTTCCAGGATGCCAAAAGATGGCAGATTTGCCATCAGAAAGAGTTACTCCGAATGAACCTCCATTTACCCGTGTTGGGGTAGATTATTTTGGACCTTTTGAGGTAAAGAGCAGAAGAAGCGTTGTTAAAAGGTATGGAGTAATCTTCACCTGTTTAGCCATACGAGCCATACATATTGAAGTGGCACCTTCGTTGGACACAGATTCTTTCATAAACGCACTGCGACGTTTCACTGCAAGACGTGGACAAGTCCAGGAACTTCGATCTGATAATGGAAAGAACTTTGTTGGAGCAGAACGTGAGTTAAGAGTCTCCATAAAGGAATGGAATCAGTGTAAAATCAATGATGTACTCCTTCAGAAAGGAATTAAATGGACGTTTAACCCCCCAACTGGATCGCATTACGGAGGGGTATGGGAGAGGTTAATTAGATCTGTGCGTAAAGTTCTGAATTCTACGTTCAAAGTGCAGAATCTAGATGAAGAAGGCCTACACACCGTTCTTTGTGAAGTGGAAGCTATTATTAATGGTCGTCCAATAACCTTAGCATCCACAGACTCCAGTGACTTGGAAGCATTAACACCAAACCACCTGTTGCTTTTGAGGACTTCACCATCTTTACCACCAGGAGAATTCAAAAAGGATGATGTTTATGCCCGTAAACGATGGAAACAAGTCCAGTACATGTCAGATTTGTTCTGGAAGAGATGGGTTCAGGAGTATTTACCGCAGCTTCAAGAACGTCAGAAATGGTCAACAGTCAAGCGCAATTTTAAATCAGGAGACATAGTGCTTATAGTGGATAACACAGCACCTCGAAACTCTTGGCTTATGGGACGCATAATTCAAACTTTTCCAGACAGAAAAGGATTTGTGCGTCATGTGCAAATTAAGACTAAAAGCAGCTGTCTGGACAGGCCGATAACCAAGGTCTGTCTTTTACAAGAAGCAGAAGATTGATAACTTCACTTGTTACCTGACTTTTTTTTTTTTTTTGACTTTGACATTGTCCTATGAGCTGGACAAAGATAAACTGGAAAGAATACTTTGAATATGAGTATGAACACTTTTTTGAAGTTTTCAAGATTTTTCCTTTTTTGGAAGAAGAAATGGACATTAGCCTTTATGATGTTGTTAATGCATTGGTAATTTGAAAATTCATGTCTCTAATGAAATTCTAATGAAATTTTAATCATTATTTGATAATGATTAGGGGCTGGAATGTAGTAGACATGAAAGAGTTAATGTTTTTGATTGTCACGTGATCCTGGTGGCGGGTCATGGGATTACGTGGGAATGTGAATATTAGTCACCTGTTCACTGATTAAGTTAGGTGAGAGGGGGTGAGCAGGGGCGATGTATTCTTTGTTGACCACTAAACTTTGTACCATCAAGAAACATCAGCCAGCAATAAATAATTGCTAGTAAAAGATCATTTGCCTCATCGATGTTTTATTTATGCGTCACAAGTGCATAAAGTCCCTGTCTTAGTCTCTCAGCGGTATCATCATTGGATTGAGTAGCTGCTATAGGTAGTTTTTGTGTTACCCAGATCCTGGGTCAGACGTAACAACCCAGTGTTTGGGTAGCTTTTGTGTAACCCAGATCCTGGGTCAGACGTAACAACCCAGTGTTTGGGTAGTTTTTGTGTTACCCAGATCCTGGGTCAGACGTAACAACTCAGTGTTTGGGTAGTTTTTGTGTAACCCAGATCCTGGGTCGGACGTAACAACTCAGTGTTTGGGTAGTTTTTGTGTTACCCAGATCCTGGGTCAGACGTAACAACCCAGTGTTTGGGTAGCTTTTGTGTAACCCAGATCCTGGGTCAGACGTAACAACTCAGTGTTTGGGTAGTTTTTGTGTTACCCAGCTCCTGGGTCAGACGTAACAACCCAGTGTTTGGGTAGTTTTTGTGTAACCCAGATCTTAGGTCAGACGTAACAACCCAGTGTTTGGGTAGTTTTTGTGTTACCCAGATCCTGGATCAGGCGTAACAACCCAGTGTTTGGGTAGTTTTTGTATTACCCAGATCCTGGATCAGGCGTAACAACCCAGTGTTTGGGTAGTTTTTGTGTTACCCAGCTCCTGGGTCAGACGTAACAACCCAGTGTTTGAGTAGTTTTTGTGTAACACAGATCCTGGGTCAGACGTAACAACCCAGTGTTTGGGTAGCTTTTGTGTAACCCAGATCTTAGGTCAGACGTAACAACCCAGTGTTTGGGTAGCTTTTGTGTTACCCAGCTCCTGGTTCAGACGTAACAACCCAGTGTTTGGGTAGTTTTTGTGTTACCTAGATCCTGGGTCAGACGTAACAACCCAGTGTTTGGGTAGTTTTTGTGTTACCCAGCTCCTGGGTCAGACGTAACAACCCAGTGTTTGAGTAGTTTTTGTGTTACCCAGCTCCTGGGTCAGACGTAACAACCCAGTGTTTGGGTAGTTTTTGTG
Source organism: Rhinichthys osculus (assembly GCA_029959095.1). NCBI lineage: Eukaryota > Metazoa > Chordata > Actinopteri > Cypriniformes > Leuciscidae > Rhinichthys > Rhinichthys osculus. The sequence goes on from JARWKJ010000018.1 coordinate 39,249,632, forward strand.
TAACCCAGATCCTGGGTCAGGCGTAACAACCCAGTGTTTGGGTAGTTTTTGTGTTACCCAGCTCCTGGGTCAGACGTAACAACCCAGTGTTTGAGTAGTTTTTGTGTAACCCAGATCTTAGGTCAGACGTAACAACCCAGTGTTTGGGTAGCTTTTGTGTTACCCAGCTCCTGGTTCAGACGTAACAACCCAGTGTTTGAGTAGTTTTTGTGTTACCCATATCCTTGGTCAGGCGTAACAACCCAGTGTTTGGGTAGTTTTTGTGTTACCCAGATCCTGGGTCAGGCTTAACAACCCAGTGTTTGGGTAGTTTTTGTGTTACCCAGCTCCTGGGTCAGACGTAACAACCCAGTGTTTGGGTAGTTTTTGTGTTACCCAGATCCTGGGTCAGGCGTAACAACACTAGTTTTTCTGTTACCCAGATCCTGGGTGAGACGTAACAACTCAGTGTTTGGGTATTTTTTGTGTAACCCAGATCCTGGGTCAGACGTAACAACCCAGTGTTTGGGTAGTTTTTGTGTTACCCATATCCTGTGTCAGACGTAACAACACTAGTTTTTCTGTTACCCAGATCCTGGGTCAGACGTAACAACTCAGTGTTTGGGTATTTTTTGTGTAACCCAGATCCTGGGTCAGACATAACAACCCAGTGTTTGGGTAGTTTTTGTGTAACCCAGATCCTGGGTCAGACGTAACAACTCAGTGTTTGGGTAGTTTTTGTGTTACCCAGATCCTGGGTCAGACATAACAACCCAGTGTTTGGGTAGTTTTTGTGTAACCCAGATCCTGGGTCAGACGTAACAACCCAGTGTTTGGGTAGTTTTTGTGTAACCCAGATCCTGGGTCAGATGTGGGTCAGACATGACACAAGCTCCGGCACGAGATCCAGCGCCGTTACAGTGGAAACGGGACAACAGAGACTGGTCCATTACTCTTGAATTACTTATAAATGTTTCATTTTGACTAATATTTGTTAAAAGAGCTTAAATGTATGCAATATGTATTCAAAACTATCCAAAAATATGATATAGGCCTACTGTAAAATATTATCATGCAAACCAGAGGTTGTGTGGAGTCTTTTTTTTTTTAAGGTTTAGAGGATTTAAGTAAACCTGTAAACATCAATTCATGTATGAATTTAATAATAAGAAAAGAAAAAGCTAGTACTATAGTAAAAATGAATCAACCCGGTATGATGGGTTAAATCAACCCATTATGCTGGGTTAAATAAAGAACCCAATTTGCTGGGAAAAATTAACCCAACATGTGTTCTGTCCTATATTTACCCAGCCCTTGGGTTAAAAAACAACCCAACTTGTGTTGTTTTTAACCCAGTGTTTTTAGAGTGGGGGTAAATGTGAAAGAGAAAAATCAGTTGTTTCTTCACAATCCCCCAAAGCTCGAACCAGCCCGTGACAGTTGCCTCTCCAGCTCACCACATGTCTAGAAAACACACACGTTTGGTTTGGCGTGTGTGTGTTGTGTCAACAGGCAGATTCATCGCAGTCTGCTGTTCAACAAATTAACTGAAAATGTGTGACTTGGCTCAACAAAAGAGAGACGAATTAGCTTTGGGCGGCACGTTTAGAACTCGTTTATTTCAGAGGGTGTGTGTGTGTGTGTGTGTGTGTGTGTGTGTGTGTGTGTTCAGGGTTCAGGTCTGAGTGTGAGTGTGAGTGTGAGTGTGTGTGTGTGTGTGTGTGTGTCTGTGTGTGTGTGTGTGTGTGTGTGTGTGTGTGTGTGCGTGCGTGCGTGTGTGTGTGTGTGTGTGTGTGTGTGTGTGTTGTCGGTCTGGTGTCTGTGTTCAGGGTTCAGGTCTGAGAGTGTGTGTGTGTGTGTGTGTTGTGGTTCTGGTGTATGTGTTCGGGGTTCATGTCTGAGTGTGTGTGTGTGTGTTTGTGTTGTAGTTCTGGTGTCTGTGTTCGGGGTTCAGGTCTGAGTGTGTGTGTGTGTGTGTGTGTGTTGTTCTGGTGTCTGTGTTCAGGGTTCAGGTCTGTGTGTGTGTGTGTGTGTGTGTGTGTGTGTGTGTGTGTGTGTGTGTGTGTGTGTGTGTGTGTGTGTGTGTGTGTGTGTGTGTGTGTGTGTGTGTGTGTGTGTTGTGGTTCTGGTGTCTGTGTTCGGGGTTCATGTCTGAGTGTGTGTGTGTGTGTGTGTGTTTGTGTTGTAGTTCTGGTGTCTGTGTTCGGGGTTCAGGTCTGAGTGTGTGTGTGTGTGTGTGTGTGTGTGTGTGTGTGTGTGTGTTTGTGATGTGGTTCTGGTGTCTGTGTTCGGGGTTCATGTCTGAGTGTGTGTGTGTGTGTGTGTGTGTGTGTGTGTGTGTGTGTGTGTGTGTGTTTGTGTTGTAGTTCTGGTGTCTGTGTTCGGGGTTCAGGTCTGAGTGTGTGTTTGTGTGTGTGTGTTGTTCTGGTAAATAATAATAATAATAATACATTTAATTTGTAGGCGCCTTTCAGACCACCCAAGGTCACCTTACAACAAAAATAGAGTAAAGATAGTATTAGCTATTGAGAAAAATAAATTTATAATTAAGAGTATAAAAGCATAAAAGTATAAAAGCATCCAACAGACTAATGCTGATGGAGAGAGAGGTGAGGTGCTTAAAGTTTATAGGCTTCTTTGAAAAGATGAGTTTTGAGAGTGGTTTTGAACTGTGAAATGGAGTCTATGGCACGAATATGAGGGGGAAGAGAATTCCAGAGTTTTGGTGCGGCATGGGAGAAGGCCCTAGCTCCCATTGTGGAAAGTCTGATGTCTGGAGTTGCCAGTAATCCTGCTGATGATGAACGGAGTGAGCGGGTGGGTATGTAAGTCTGTAGTAATTCTGTGATATATGATGGGGCGAGGTTGTGCAGAGCTTTGAATGTCATTAACAAGACTTTAAAGTTGATTCGTTGTGATATGGGGAGCCAGTGCAGTTGAATCAGCAGGGGTGTGACATGATCAATAGATTTGGTACGGGTAATGATGCGTGCAGCTGAGTTTTGAAGAAGTTGGAGACGGTGGAGTAATTTATTAGGGATTCCTTGCAGGATCGCATTACAATAGTCGATCCGAGAGGTCACCAGAGTGTTGACAAGAACTTCAGTGGAGTGTTGAGAAAGTGAAGGACGCAGTCTGGAGATGTTTCTGAGGTGATAATAAGCCGTCCGACAGACATTATTGATGTGGTTGGAAAATGAAAGGGTACTGTCCAAAATAACTCCAAGGCTCTTTACCTGTTTAGAGACTGGTATGACATCCTCCCCAATGGGAACTGATGAAAGATTGGATTTTAAAAGTGTGGATGGAGTGCCAATGAGCAGTAGCTCTGTTTTGTTATTATTAAGTTGGAGATAATTGGTAGTCATCCATGCCTGGATATCATGGATACAGGTGTTGAGGGTGTTTAGGGGAAGTGTGGCAGTGGGCTTGGTAGATACATAAAGCTGTGTGTCATCTGCATATGAGTGAAAGTGAATGCCATGATGTCTGAAAATATTGCCTAGTGGAAGAAGATAGATGATAAATAAAAGTGGCCCCAATACTGACCCCTGTGGAACTCCATGTTGGAGTACTGAGCTCTTTGACTGATGATCTTCAGTTTTGACACAATATGTCCGGGCTGTCAAGTAGTGCTCAAACCACTTAAGGGCAGTACCACAGACTCCTATACTTTCAAGCCGCTCAAGCAACAGTTGGTGGGATATTGTGTCGAAGGCGGCACTGAGGTCTAGGAGAATGAGAATGGATACTAGGCCAGCATCAGCTGCACGGAGAAGATCATTAGTGATCTTGACAATGGCTGTCTTGGTACTGTGACGCGAACGAAACCCAGATTGAAATTGTTCAAGGAGATTATTTTCATGAAGGTATGTCTGGAGTTGGATTGCAACCGCTCTCTCGAGTATTTTGGAGATGAAGGGCAGGTTTGATATAGGACGATAATTATTAAGATCATTACAGTCCAGTCCTGGTTTTTTCAATGTGGGTCTGACTATCGCACCTTTTAGTGATGCAGGGACTATACCAGTTGACAAAGATGATTTGATAATGGAGGTTATCAGTGGTGCCAAGGCAGGTAAACAGGTCTTCACAAGGGAGGTGGGGATGGGGTCCAGGTGGCATGTAGAAGAATTTGATTTAGTGATGAGCTCAAGAATAGACTCCTCAGTTGGAAGACTGAAGTCACTAAAAACAGCAGGTGGGGCTAAATTTATCACAAATGCTGCTGGCAGTGCAGCCTGTGTGATGTTCGCCACGTCCAGTTGTTGATGGATTTTTGAGATCTTTGAGTCAAAAAACTCAAGAAAAGCAGAGCAGTAATCACCAGAGAGGTTAGTAGTATTTAAATCTGGAGGTTTCAGTAACCTTTTCACTGTGGAGAAAAGTTTCCTTGTGTTCCCTTCACCCGCACTGATACTATTCGCGTAGTAGATATTCTTAGCTGTATTCAGCATGTCTTTATAGTGAAGAATAATAGTGTCTGTGTTCAGGGTTCAGGTCTGTGTGTGTGTGTGTGTGTGTGTGTGTGTGTGTGTGTGTGTTGTTTTGGTGTCTGTGTTCAGGGTTCAGGTCTGTGTGTGTGTGTGTGTGTGTGTGTGTGTTGTGGTTCTGGTTTCTGATGGACAGCACAGCTGAAGCTCAACAACACTAGAACAGGTGAGGCAGCAAACGGCTTCATGATTAACCAATCACTGGCTCCATGTCAGATGTTCACCACAGATATAGCACGCATATGTCAGAGCAGCGTCTAGTGTTACCTGTCCCTCTAACATTCAAATATATAATATATGCACAACATAAACGTACATAAAAAGAAGTGCACTTTAGCATACTTTTAAAATGAAATAATATACTTAAGTGCAAGTAATTTGCAATTAAACAAAAATGCATTGTTTAAATTTATATTATATGTTTTTCTTGACCCAGTTAAACATCTTTATATTTAATTTCGTATTCTCTAAGAAATGCAGGGTTAATTTAACCCAAATTTGGGTCAAATATGGACGAACCTAACCGTTGTGTTAAAATTTGTAATTTAAGAATGTAACGGCTGGGTTTGTCCATATTTGAGCCAAAATTAGGTTAAATTAACCCTGCATTTTTTAGAGCGTAATTACTTTGAAATATGGTCAAGTGTGCAGCCCAATCTGTATTTATAGTCAACTAAAACTTTGACTTTAATGTCATTTCTACTGATGTAATATCGAATAACACTAAAAGAATAATCAAGAACTTTACATGCACTTTAGGATGTTAGTCAACAACAAGTGCACTTCTAATAGTTTAAAATGATTCGAAAATGCTTTAGAATATATTTTAAGGTCAAACTTTTAATTCGATATTATTACAAAGTGCATTTTTTTTAAAGTTCTAAGAAAATGTTCTAAATTATTTTTTTTACAACCTAGACAATGGTACTGTATGTCACTGTTTTTATGCAAATAAATATAAAATAATAAATATATTACATTATAAAGATGTACTGTATATAATAGTGATATATATATATAATATTTTATATCTGTATATCTCTGCCCAAAAACAGTATTATTTCTATATCTCCATAATGTGTGTGTGTGTGTGTGTGTGTGTGTGTGTGTGTGAGAGAGAGAGAGAGAGAGAGAGAGAGAGAGAGAGAGTGTGTGTAATTGAGTGTGTGTGTGTGTGTGTGTGAGAGAGAGAGAGAGTGTAATTGAGTGTGTGTGTGTGTGTGAGAGAGAGTGTGATTGAGTGTGTGTGTGTGTGTGTGTGTGTGTGTGTGAGAGAGAGAGAGTGAGAGAGTGTGTGTGTGTGAGAGAGAGTGTGATTGAGTGTGTGTGTGTGTGTGTGTGAGAGAGAGAGAGTGTAATTGAGTGTGTGTGTGTGTGTGAGAGAGAGTGTGATTGAGTGTGTGTGTGTGTGTGTGTGTGTGTGTGAGAGAGAGAGAGTGAGAGAGTGTGTGTGTGTGAGAGAGAGTGTGATTGAGTGTGTGTGTGTGTGTGTGTGAGAGAGAGAGAGAGTGAGAGAGTGTAATTGAGTGTGTGTGTGTGTGTGTGTGTGAGAGAGAGAGTGAGAGAGTGTGTGTGTGTGTGTGAGAGAGAGTGTGATTGAGTGTGTGTGTGTGTGTGTGTGAGAGAGAGAGTGAGAGAGTGTAATTGAGTGTGTGTGTGTGTGTGTGAGAGAGAGAGAGAGAGTGTAATTGAGTGTGTGTGTGTGTGTGTGTGAGAGAGAGAGAGAGTGTAATTGAGTGTGTGTGTGTGTGTGTGTGAGAGAGAGAGAGTGTAATTGAGTGTGTGTGTGTGTGAGAGAGAGAGTGTGATTGAGTGTGTGTGTGTGTGTGAGAGAGAGAGTGTAATTGAGTGTGTGTGTGTGTGTGAGAGAGAGTGTGATTGAGTGTGTGTGTGTGTGTGTGTGTGTGAGAGAGAGAGAGTGTAATTGAGTGTGTGTGTGTGTGAGAGAGAGTGTGATTGAGTGTGTGTGTGTGTGTGTGTGTGTGAGAGAGAGAGAGTGTAATTGAGTGTGTGTGTGTGTGAGAGAGAGAGTGTGATTGAGTGTGTGTGTGTGTGTGAGAGAGAGAGTGTAATTGAGTGTGTGTGTGTGTGTGAGAGAGAGTGTGATTGAGTGTGTGTGTGTGTGTGTGTGTGTGAGAGAGAGAGTGTAATTGAGTGTGTGTGTGTGTGAGAGAGAGTGTGATTGAGTGTGTGTGTGTGTGTGTGTGTGTGAGAGAGAGTGTAATTGAGTGTGTGTGTGTGTGTGAGAGAGAGAGTGTGATTGAGTGTGTGTGTGTGTGTGTGAGAGAGAGTGTAATTGAGTGTGTGTGTGTGTGTGTGTGTAAGTGTGTGATTGATTGAGTGTGTGTGTGTGTGTGTGTGTGAGAGAGAGAGTGTAATTGAGTGTGTGTGTGTGTGTGTGTGTGTGTGTGTGTGTGTGTGTGTGTGTGTGTGTGTGTGTGTGTGTGTGTGTGTGTTTGGCTCTATATGTTCAAACCCTGCAACGCTGTTCTCTCTTCTGCTCAGACGGCTGATGGCGGCAGGAAAAAAGAGTTTGAATTTCACAAATATTTCTTTTTCAAAGCACACTTTAATTCAACACTGATGGCCTGAGAGAAGATAATAAGGGACGAGGAATATTGTTATTCAGAAAAGTACATGCAGGGCCTGGAAATGAAGGATACAAATCATATTCTGTTCCTTCAGTTTGCATTTCATCAGTTCACTGAACAAAATATAAAATAAAAGTCTTGTTTTCCACACAAATATCTAAACATTCTTAAATCAAGATACGTTTACTGGAGAAAAGCAAAATGACTGAAGATATTAAGGGAAAGGTTTATCAAAATTGTGCTTAAAACAGGAACAAATATCTGCTAATTGAGTCTAAATCTTAATTCAAACTAAGGGAAAACAAGATTATTTTTTCTGATCTCTTTTGCATCTCCACATTTTGAAGAAAACACAAATAACAAGACTTAATAATTCTTTATAAAATAATTAACTATAATTATCAATAAAATACAAAAATATTTAGAATGTATTTTTTAGGACTAAATTATTGTATTATTTTTTTCATTTTGTTTTATTATTTTAAATTGCAACACCCCCAAATGGGTTGAAATAATTAAAATTGCTGAAATGAAAGTCACGAAAGCTTAAAAACGGCCTCTTTTGGACTGAGAGAAAGAAATTCTGAAATTTCTGAAAGTTGTGTTTGCAGAAGCTCTTTCATCTCGGAAGATCAAGGAAATGTGAGTCCTCATGATATGACCTCTTTACCAAGTTAAAAACTTTAGAAAGCGATGAAAGCAGAAGTTTGTCTGGACTGTGGGTAAGTAGAGCCGTGGATGAACAGATGAAAGCGCCTGAGAACAGCTGGCACACTAAAAAATGCTGGGTTGTTTTAACCCAATTTTAGGTCAAATATGGACAAACCCGAACATTGGGTTAAAATTTGAATTAAAAAAATTAACCCAACGGCTGGGTTTGTCCACGTTTGACCCAAAGTGGGGTTGAAACAACCCAGCATTGATGCAGTGATCACAGAAAAGCTCTTGGTTTCTCTCTTCTCTCCTTCTGTGTTTAAAAGTGAAGTCTCTGCCCTTACAGGTCCAGGAGCTCGTCTACTCGTCCGCTTGTTGAGACGTGCTGCATAACACTCGTCCACTCGTGACTCAAACCCTGCAGGAGTGATCAAAGGCAGGATTTGCACATCAATAAGGGATGATTAATGAGCGCTGGATGTTTCTGAGAGTAGAAGGGCCGGAGCTGCTGTTCTTTGTTGCATTAGTGCATGTGGAGATCTGACAAACACATGTGCGTCATTAAGTGTGTGTGTGTGTGTGTGTGTGTGTGTGTGTGTGTGTGTGACCAGAGAGTGGCGACAGCCATCGTGAAGAGGAAAACATGCCCTGTAAACATGCTTTAAACCAGCGTGATGATATTGGTGGGAAACTCAATAAATAATTTTACTTGATGGTAGAAGTGAACATGAAGGGAAAATTGTTTGTAAATCGTGTCATCAAAGATTTTCAATGCATGAAACAAACTCACAATAGCGACTATTTTCGTGCATGCATCTATATCAATATCTGCATCATATATATATTTGAAAAATTCACACAAAATCAGGAAGAAATAAAGTAAAGGAAGGTTTACATTTCTTCCATTTACATGTGTTAATATGATATCTAACCACCAAAATGACCATGCTTACCATGGCAAAAAACTGGGGATACACTATATATATATATATATATATATACACTCTTGGGTTGTTTCAACCCAAATTTGGGTCAAATATGGCCAAACCCAAATGTTGGGTTAAAAATGTAATTTAAAATTTTAACCCAACTTCAACTTTCACTTTCAACTGTAAATTTTTTTATTACATTTTTAACCCAACATTTGGGTTTGGCCATATTTGACCCAAATTTGGGTTGAAACAACCCAGCATTTTTTAGAGGGTGTATATATATATATATACAGTGTATATATGTATGCATATATATAGTGTGTGTGTGTGTGTTTATTCTTATTTGGTATCTTTGTCTTGTTTTCCAGTACAAATATGATATAAAGTCAGAAAAATAAATAATTTTTCTGACCCCATTGGCACATATTTGTTGTTTTAAGCACAAACTCACGTAATTTTTCACAAAATTCAATTTTTCAGAAAAAATACTTAATATATATGAAGTAATTTAGCATCTCCAGTAAATGTATCTTGATTTATGAATGTTTAGATATTTTGCAGTGGAAGACTAGTCAAAAATACTGATAGAAAAATATAATTTTTTGTAGTTTAGGGCCATAATAATGGACATCCGAGGGTTTAAAGACATAAAAAAGGCATCCAGCTCCACCAAACTGTTTTTTATTATTATCATAAATTGTAATTTCATACCAAGATCAGAGAAAAATCAACTTTTGGATTCCCATTAATCCAGAATCCAATTTTTATGCATTTAATGACCGCATACGTAGATTTTACACGTTTACATGCATTAATAATGGATGCACTATAAGTGTCTGAAGTTAGAACGAGTGCATTTATTTTCCTCACATCTTCTGTCTTGCAGTGACTTGCATCAGATCTCAGTTGCGCACCAATTTCTAATGAATTCCTATCAGAGATCCAGTCTGTGAGTTTAGTGTTGGATCCAGGAATAAATGAACGGCAGTGTGTGAAGGATTGAGCTCACGAGTTTATGGAGCTCATACATGCTTTATGCTAAACATGCTTGATCTATCAATGTTCCCGTGTCGACTGAAAAATCTGTTCAATTTACAGTAAAAAAACTGGCAGCTGTGGTTGACAGAAATTTACCGTAAAAAATACGGTTGCAACATTTATGGTTCTGCAGACTTGCTGTAAACTAAAATTTACAGTAAAAAAAAGTATTTCTTATATAATTTTTTTTACATTTTAAATTTTTTTTTTTACCATTGTAATAAAAAAAATTACCATTAAATTTACAGTAAAAAACGTATTTCTTGTCATTTTTTTTTACCATTGTAATAAAACATTTTTACCATTCAATTTACAGTAAAAAACGTATTTCTTGTAAAAAAAATTTTTTTACCATTGTAATACAGTAAATTGTTACCATTTTTTTTACCATTGTAATATTTTTTTACCATTAAATTTACAGTAAAAAAAACATATTTCTTGTAAAAAAATTTTTTTACCATTTTAATAGTCAACCACCAATCACAGTGGTGAAGAGAGTCACATGATGAATCAAAGCTCATCTCAAGCAGCTTTTTCACGAGCTGTAAAAGTTAATACTAATATATTGAAGATGCACAGTGTCATTCACACAAACACTAAACACCATCATGACATTTTAAAAATGCAATAAACATTCATCTGACAACATTAAATGTAACATAAAACCCTAATGTACATAACTGATTAGAAAAAAACTAAGAAAACTATGAAGATTTCAACAAAAATCCATCAAATGTGAAGTGTCACGCAGGGAATTGTGTGAATGTCAATTTACGTTTTTTCACTGTAAATTATACAATGACTTGTTCTTTTTCACTTCCGAAAACTGTAACTTTAACGGTATTTTACTGTGAAATTACTTTAATGTACAGTTAGATTTATCACAGTTATTTACCATACATAGTGCAGAAAGTTACTGTTACCCACTTAACAGTTTTTCACCGTAGCATTTTTACCGTTTTTTTACCGTCAAAATCACAATCTTTTTGCTTTACCGCTGAACGCGCTTCTCTCCGTCATGCTAATGTCTTATATTACGGGTCCAGAGGAGGTGTTTGCGTCAGCTCTCTCTTTCTCACACACACCTTTACAACAGGATTTCTCAGGATCCAGCAGGTTAACGTGCTCGCCTAAACATAGCATTAGCATTAAAGCATTTGGTTCCTGTAATATTACGGATGATGGAAACAGTGACAGACGGACGCCAAGCTTTAAAGCTCTGTGGTTTCCTTTCTTTCTCTCCCTCTTTTTCTTCCTCTTCTTTTATTTTTATTTTTGCATTAAACAGTTGTAAAAGAGTCTCTTCTGCTCACCAAGGCTGCATTTATTTGATCAGAAATACAGTAAAAACAGTGAAACATTATAGCAATGTAAAACAGCTGTTATATATACATGTAAATATATGTTAAACTAATTTATTCCTGTGATCAAAGCTGAATTTTCAGCATCATTACTCCAGTCTTCAGTGTCACATGATCCTTCAGAAATCATTCAATTAATGCTCAATTATTAATAAAATTAATTAAATTATTAATTAAATTAATTTTATTAGTTGAAAATAGTTTTTGCTGCTTAATATTCATGCATTTTTTCCCAGGATTCTTTGATAAAGGATTATTTAAAATAGAACATTTTGCAACATCATTAATGTCTTTACTGTTGCCTTTGATCATATTAATGCATCCTTGCTGAATAAAAGTATTGATTTATTTTTAATCTTACCTACCCCAAACTTTTTAATCATAATAATATTACACTAATAATTAAAAACTGGGCATTTGTTCTTTCCATCAAAAGAGAAAAATGTTGTATAAAAGCCTGAGATGTGAAATTATTAATATGCATATTCTACACATCATCTAATCGTTTTGTTGCATGTTGAGCAGATTTCCAATATTGTAACCTTTCATGCTGTAAAAAAATCTGGTTCATGATTAATGCATGAACTAAAGAAATAATACTTTATTGTAAAGTCTTGCCTTTTGAGTTTGAGATATCATTGAGATCAACTCCAGCAAAATACAAAGTTAAATAATAACACAAATTGAAAAAATAATAAAATAATTTAACTATGGCAGCCCTAAAAACAAAATACAATTTTAATTAAAGATATTTTATTGTGTATTTTATTAATAATTATAATTATTTATTATTAATTATTATGTTATTAATAATTTTCAACATCAAATTTAATATTTTTATTGTTTCATTCTGCTATTTGAAGGTCAAAAATCATAAGATTAATCAGAATTATTTTATTATTATTTTCTTAAATAACAAAAATAGCTATCTTTATGTTTTTGAGAGGAGATCATCATATGTGTGAGTCTTTTGTATTAAAAAAATGGAAAACCTTGGATTTTGATGTTCATTTATACCTTCTAACCTTCAAAAACCACTTGCATTTTTTCTGGATTAACTTTCCCTTTATATACACATATATATTTATTCTTATTTGTGGTTTTGCCAGAGAAATTGTGAATACAGATGAAAGTCAAAGCTCATATTCAGATCTCTGTCCTTGGCAAATTTGAGCACAGTTTGAGATATTTTTGAGATCATATTTGCTCTCTATTCAATCTCTTTTGTGATGTCAAATCCTCAAATAATTCTCAATAGTCATCTTAAATTGACTTAATTTTTCTTTGGCTAGTCTTTGCACGCATATTTTTAAGTAAATTTCACATTTGAAATTAAGTAAACTCTACTTGACAAAGTTAAGTGAAACAAACAAAGGAAATAAGTAATTTTATCTTGGCTAGTAAAAGGTTGAGTAATATCTACTTAGTTGGAATTTCCTTTGCAATACATTTCACTCAAGCAATATAATATTGATTGAAATCACACTTTTAACAATATAATTAATTAGACACAGTTGACTAATTATTACATTAGATATTCTACATTGAAAGAGTTATGATCAACTGAACGCGGTAGACAATACACAATGACGGTAACATGATTTGATGGATCGTTTTTGTGTTTGAATGTGTCATTTTGAGTGGAAAATAAACTCCAAATGTCACAAAATGTCCAGTTTCTAATCCTAACAACAAAAGCAATGTCAAAAAAAAGTGATAAAACAGTGTAAACAGCAGGAAAACAGTGACAAATCAGCCTCATTAATTATTCAAGGCCCAGTGCATGATGGGAACACCAGAAAATTGCCTCATTTTGTAACGTTGATATTTACACTCTCATTTCTACACGCTAGAATAGAGTAGCCTACTAATATAGAATACTTCGTTTTTTTATTCTTGTCTGAACTAACTTTTTCATGTAAATTACATTGGTTTTTTTCTGTATTTACTTCAACACAAAATAATTTTTATCGTTTTAAAACGCCACTGATTTTCCCTTTTCCATATTGATATTGCTCATATTGTAACTCGCTTGGAGATTATATTGCTTTCAAAAACAATAACTCCTGCCGGCAGACAGGCCAGGGTTTCAACCAGTATGATGAATCAATTTCAATTATCTTGCATGCAATAAATAACACTAATTGTTCGGCACAAATATGTAAGAGTTTAGCCTGAGGATATTTTCTATCAGAGTTTGAAACGCTGAAGAGTCAGAGAATACATGCACTGAACAAACTATGCTAATGCATATATGCAAATATGAGCCAAAATATGAACACGGGAAACATTTACTGGAGAAGCAGAATAAAATGCATCAAAATGAAGTGAGTTTGTGCTTCAAACAAGAAGAAATATCTGCCAGAAATATAAACATGCTTTCATTTTTTTATTAATATTATTGTTTTGACTCTATTGGCAGAGATTTGTTCTTGTTTTAAACTCAAACTCACTATTGTTTCCCAGAGCACAAGACTGGAGCCTTGAGACTGCAGCGCTTCGAGTGTGTGTGTTGCCTGAGATGAGCTGCTGTTCCTCTGGATAATCTAAAGGAAGACGTGTACATGTGGGCTAGATGAAGTCAGTTTGCTTGTATCTTGGGTTAAGAAACTTTAGATGTGATGGAAACCAAGATAAATACTAAATAAGAAAATGTTGTTGTTTTTTCCAGTGAAACGGCGTGATTTTATTCCACTGATGAATCGCTTGTTTTCCTCAACAATCTGCTAATGAATACTGTAAATGTAAAAGCACTGTGGTCCACACACACATATTCAGCAACAGAAGAGTGTGTGTGTGTGTGTGTGTGTGTGTGAATCCTCCTCTCGAGATGTACGAGTATACACACACACACACACACACACACACTCTCTCTCTCTCTCTCTCTCACACACACACACACACACACACACACACTCGGATCGCATTGGTTCTCATCTGACTGAGTCCAGTGAGAGTCTCTGGCCGCTGAGATCATGTCGGAAGTAATGCGATTGTTAAAGGGACAGTTCACCCAAAATAAAAATCCTGTGGCACTGGAAAAAAAAATCTTACTCCGTAATTTTGTCATGTTTTCATGGAGAGTAATTATGCTAACAATGAAGCTTTGCCAGGATTAAAATAAATTAGCAATAGTATTTTACATTATTACTGTTTTTACTGTATTTGACCACGTATTTGTTCAAAGCCTGGTGAGCAAAAGAGACATCTTTCAAAAATATTTGAATTTTTTTAATTATTTCAAACATTTGATGGGTAGTATATTATTATTATTATTATTATTAATAATAAAAAAACATAAATATACTATATTTAATGTTTTTTTAAAGGGGTCATATAATGCCATTTTTGTACAAGTTAATATGATTCTTTAGGGTCTAAATGAAAAGTTTGTAATATACTTTTATTAAAAATTCTCATTAGTATGGTAAGAAAACAGTTATTTTACCTGGTCAAAAACAGCTCTGTTTTCAGCACGCCGTTTCAGTGCATATGCCTTTAAATGATAATGAGCTTTGCTGACTCCGCCCCTCCGTTCTGCGGGCGTTTTGCACGTGGAGTGTTGCATTGACAGCAGTTGAGGTTATTTTGGAGAGAGAATGGCAGCGAGTCTCTGAGGACACATCTGTGCATATCAGTTTGAAACGGAGTCAGACCCGGAACAAGATGACGGCCCGAAGAAGTTCGACAGTTAAGGCTCGAACAGGACGTTTCTGAACGGTTGGTTAACTTAATCACTTTGATCTATATTTGTATGTAACGTTACTGGCAGGGTAGAGTAACTTAGTGAGATACAAACGCTGTTTACTGATGTATACATTAGTTCATTGACAGATTGAGGTTACAGTTAATGGTCATGAAAAACTTTTTTTCACGATTTGCAAAGATTAATATAAAGGTTAATAAAACTTTACACTCACTTCTTCTGGAGGTTCAGCAGGAACACGAATAGCTGGTACCGATCCTTTATTCATGAGCAGCTTCTTAGCAAATCCAGCTTTATACTGACCCTCGTTTATAAAGCAGTCTGGTGAGAAATGATTCGCGCAAACATGAGAGCATTGACGTTGCTCGTGGGGAATATTCCCTTCGAAAACAAACTCAGCCACTGCGTCTTCAGCGGTTCGGGTTTAGGAACATTAAAATGACTGTGTTCGTTATTACACCCAAGAACAGAACACCACAATCGCTTAGACGCCATTCTGCTCATAGACAGAGCTCCGGCGGATCAACAGTGAAGGACTATGATGACGCTCGCTCAGGGCGGGGGTGTGTTGAAACGCTGCTGTCAATCAACTATCGTGGGAGGGGCTTCCGAGCGTGTGACGTCACACGGTCGAACGGCTCGATTTGAGGCAGGGGAAAACATATAAGGAGATTAAAACAAAAACACTGGATGGATTTTTATCATTATATGATGGTTGTGTACAGGCACTGCCAACACACATTTCAGTACAATCAACTTGAAAAAGTGCATGTACCATTATATGACCCCTTTAATGTCTTGCAATGGCTGCATTTATTTGCTCAAATACAGTAAAAACAGCAAAATTATATTATTCCAATGTAAATCATCTGTTTTCTATGTGAATATATAATTAAGTGTAATTTATTCCTGTGATCAAAGCTGAATTTTCAGCATCATTACTCCAGTCTTCAGTGTCACATGATCCTTCAGAAATCACTCTAATATGATGATCTGATGCTCAAGAAACATTTATGATTTATTAATATATTTCTTTTATTTTTGATTAAATAAACATTTCTGTTATTTAAAATAAAATAAATAAAAATATTAAACAATATAAAAAACACCAATATAAATAGTATATAAACAGTTACATTATTTCAAATTAAATAAATTGAGTTAAAAATAATTAAAACTATATTTTAAAAAAAAATTGTAAAAAATTAAACTTATTTAAAAGTATTAAAAAAATTAAACTTATTTAAAAGTATTTAAATATAAATATTATATATATATCATAACATATATCTTGTCGCGCTGTGGGCCGGATCTGGGCCGACACTGTTGCTGACTGGGTTGCTTTTGTGAACAATCGGTCGGGTCATTTATTATGGAGGAGAAAACAGCCCAATTACAGCAACTTACATTTTTATAACAAATATTTTGTGCCAATTTCTCAGGAATTGTTGATTTTGTTCTCTCGAACACATGGGATGGAAATGCAAATGTTTTAATGCGATATTCCAATTTTCCGCACAAGGTAAATGCACAATTTTGGATGTAAACACAGGTAATGTTTATGTTGAAAGCAGTAAGGCGTCTCTGTTGAGAGTCCGGTGTGTCCGGTGTGTGTGTGTGTGTGAGCAGACGGAGAGTTAGCGAGAGCCCGGTGTCGGTCCAGGAACCCCCCGGTCCCGGGCATCTGGGCCTGCGGAGAGCTGGGATTCTTCTGGATCCACACCAGCACTGCGTTGCTCTATGAGGACGAGAACACACTCCTCATTTGAACAGCGCTGTAATGTGTGTGTGTTTGCACCAGTGTTATTTCAGCATCACTGACAGACAATGAGTTTATTTTTAAAATATTCCATTTTAATTAATTTTGTAATAAGTTTTAGTGATTTTGTTGTGGATTCTTTGTAATTTTTATTAGTAAAAAAAAAAAAAACTTGTCTGTATAGTTTTATTTCAGTTTTAGTTATTTTAGTTTATTTTATGAATTTGAGAAATGCTATACCTTGGCAAATTGCTTTAATAAAATGTTTAAGGTTTTGTTAATACATTTTTCCAATGTTTTTAACACTTTTTTTCAAGTGTAAGGGTTTATAATATATATACTATATATATATATTACATATTATATAAAATATTTAATATAACATAAATAAATATTAAAATTACATAACATTTAATTTCATTTTAACATTTACAATATTTTTTTAAATATAGTTTTATATATCGTTTTTTGAAGTAACAGAAATGTTTATATATATATATATATAATTGTAATATTTATTTACTTTTTATATTTTTTAATTAAATAAATATTTTTTTTTACAAATTTATATATATATTTAAGTTTCATTAATGTTTCTTTTTTTATGGTTCTTTCTATATATATATAACACAACTTGATTTTCAATAGAATAATCACAATTCATCACATGATTTCTGAGTCTTTGCAACATAAGTAAATGTTAACATTTCACATTTCTTAAACTTGAGTTTATTAGTTTAAAATTGACCCCCTAGCGGCCCTTGACAACCAGCTCGAAACCCTGTTTTAGGCAAACCAATATGAGATAAACTCTGATATTGTTCAGCTACATATAAGTTGCACACACACACACACACACACACACACACACACACACACACACACAGCAGAAGAGCGTTGCAGGATTTGCACTGTGAGCGTGTGCATATTCCCCTTCGGGACAGCGTGCTTCTCCTGTTTCCAGGCTCTCTTTTGGTTTCGCCCTATTTCAGAGTCCGCTAATTAATCATGCATTATTGAGAGCTGGATGAGGTTTTACCCTTGTTTCGGTGGCAGCACACACACACACACACACACACCTAATCTTCCCCCAGCTGAGGGATGCAACTCCACTAAAGGACATCCGGGGTCACGGGCGCTTGTGTAACGCTGTGTGTGCCGAACACTTTACAAATCTCATCCGCTCTCGTCGTGTTCACTTTAATCAGATGCGTCTGCAATCTGGCCACGACTGTCCTCTTATAGCTAATGCTGGCCATAACTATATGATTACATTAAATACCCTCAAGACTATGAATTTACTGGGTAACTACATGTTATTCTGGAAAATGACAGATTTATTGCTAATGAGTTTGAGGTATGGTTAGGTTTGGGGGTAATGGTTTGGTAAAGTTAAAACAACATAATACGTTAACATGCAAGTACACTATAAAATGCTGGGTTGTTTTAACCCAAGTTTGGATCAAATATGGACAAACCCAACCGTTTGTTTACATTTTGAAAACATTTTTTAAACCCAACAGTTGGGTTTGTCCACATTTGAACTAAATGAAACAACACATCATTTATACTTTAAATGTAATACAATGCACAGACATGTACATATTTAATAAGTATATTGTATCAAATATATTTAATAAGTGTACTATAAAAAAAGAACATAGTTAAGGCCACCTAATGTATATGATGACCGACCAGGGTTATTATAGTTAATATATATATATATACAATAACCGATAATTATTTATATCTGAAATGCGATAGCTGATATATTGGCAGATAAATCTAAATCCAAATTTTTATATAATTTTTGAGAGCCTGATTCCAAAAACAGAAGTCTCATCATGTCCCTAACACACAATTATGATGATGTTCTTATTATAATTGTATGTAGCCGATATGACAGACTTGCGCTGCACATGTTGCACTTTGCTGTATTTTCCTTTTTTTAAGTGATTCCAATCATATTTCAGCAAATTCAAAAGCATCATGTTGAACAGTGCGCATCTGAAGTGTGAAATAATACATTATTTAGCAGCTTTAATATATCAGACAAATTTTCTTATTGGACCGATAAGGATAACATTAAAAATGAACATATATCCGATACTGATATGGTGATGGCCGATATATCATAATATATAGATCACTGATTGGTCAGAGAGAATCTTCACTACCAGCGTCATTGTATTTGCTATACGAGACACCAAATCGGAACAGACAAACTTCTTCATCTTGCAGTGAAACATATCGAGAATCAACAACAGCATTCCCTCGATGTGCTCCATTGCTCCTGTGTGTGCGCTTGTTTGTGTCGCGTAGTAAATGCGCCGCAACTTTAACGATCCGTCTATAATCCCGCCCACAGAACCGAGACTGAACTGCATTGGAAAAGCAAACCATGCCGTGGAAAATCACCAAAATTAATGTTCTGCTGTTTGTCATTAATGTTCATCAAACAACAAAAGACAGAGAAACAAGAATCACTCACTGCTCTTGACTGGATGACTTTTGTAGCTTTAACAAGGATTAATCCAAATGTAAATTCATTTATACAGCACAAAGTGGGTCAAAAAAAATGTAAACAATAACTTTTTTTTGTGGCAGGGCATGTAAAAATCTGATCTGGCCAGTAGAAAGAAATAGCGTTGAGCTCGAGTTAGTCATGAGTTCAGGATCAACGTAACTGGGGCTGTTTACACCTGACCACTTCATGCGTTTTCTCAGATCGGATAGCGATCTGATTTATCAAAACGATTCAATTTACACCTGGACACATAAATGTGTTTTCTCAAAACGGATCCCGATCTTCAATTCCCGCGCTATATGCAGATTAGGAGTTCACGTCACCGAAAGCAACAGTTCGAGCTGTGTTTTATTGATCATCAGATCAAAATCAAAGACGCAACAAGAGAGAGCGGCAACACTGGTAAGATCATCTCGTTTCTTTACTTTTAATGAAGATGATTGTGTGTTAAGCCAGCGTCTGCGACTGACTTTCACTTTGATTTACGATAGTTTGCACGTTGGCTTGATGAATAGATGCTCATCTGCGTCGTCATATCTGGCTATAACATGACATAACACGCTCTCACACGTTTATTTTTTAGCATTGTTGGGAGTCGTCAAATTTACACAAGTGGCTTCAACAACCAGATGCATTTACACTTGTCCAGTTTCGTCTCAGGCGTCCTCCTGAAGTGGTTTGAGCGATCGGATTCAAATCCGTCTCGAATGCGTTTCGGAGAGCATTTACACCTGGTCTTTTCACGATTGGATAGCTCTCAGATCACAGAACACGCATGAGTGGTGTAAACAGCCCCTGTCAACATAAACTGAAGGGCTTAAACACACAGGCAAACGAACTAGGTACAAAACAGGTGTGCTCTAGTTAGTAACATACTAGTATCCATGACAACGAATGATGGCGGGAACATAGGAACAAAGACAAGCGAACTAAGGGTCTGTCAGTTTGCAACTAAACATGGAAAACTTTTTATGTGTTTTGGCCATTCATTTAGACGACAACGGCATTTTTGGGCCTTAAAACGTCTCTGGTTACTTACGTAACCTATGTTCTCTGAATAGGTTCACTCAACGCTGCGGAAAGCGCAGTGGGATATCCTCTGGATGTGCCGATTGCCTGAAGCCCTATAGAATCACGCCAATTCATTGGCTGATGGCGCTCGCGCAAAGCTGGCTCCGCCCCGACGCTCTTACGTCGTAGCATGATGAACGCGCGCGCGCCATCTTCTCCTCAGAATTCTCTGCCGAAAAGAAAAAAAGGTCGGCAGGGCGAGGAGCTTGGCAGCGAACGCAGCGTCTCGTTCCCTATTCAGAGAACATAGGTTACGTAAGTAACCAGAGACGTTCTCTTTCATAGGTTCACTCAACGCTGCGGAAAGCGCAGTGGGAACGAAATACCAAACTCGCCAAGCTAAGCGCTACCATAACTGGTACCAGACCAAATAATAACAACCATGATAGGTTCAAGCAGATAGAACCTGGGAACCTGGAGTCATGTCAAGATCTAAATTATAGAACCTCACAAAGGTGTGCGGAGAGGACCAACCTGCCGCCACACAAATGTCTTCCAAGAGGGCCCCTCTAAAGAGAGCTTGAGAGGAAGCCACACTTCTGGTGGAATGTGCTCTTATGCTAAGAGGTGAAGGCAAACCACGCACCTCGTAAGCCACCGAAATAGCGTCCGTTACGCAGTGGGAAATCCTCTGCTTTGATGCTGCAAGCCCGCGGCGGCCAGCACCAAAACATACCAAGAGCTGGTTTGATTTCCTCCAACCGCCTGAGCGATCTACATACAACTTCAAAGAACGGACCGGGCAGAGCAAGTTAAGTTTCCTTTCTTCCTCAGAGGCAAAAGGAGGAGGGTGGAAAGCGTTAAGGTTAACAACCTGAGAGCGGAACGCCGTGGAAAGAACCTTGGGTACATACCCCGACCTCGGCCTCAAGGTAACCCTAACCAGGCCAGGAGCGAAGTCCAAGCATGACTCACTAATAGAGAGAGCCTGCAAATCCCCCATCCGCTTTAGTGAAGATAAAGCTAACAAAAGAGCAACCTTAAGAGTCAGAATCCGCTCAGGAGCTGACTCCAAGGGCTCGAAGGGAGCCTCTGTCAAACCCTCCAGGACGACTGACAGGTCCCACGAGGGAACACTAGGGGGGCGAGCCGGTTTCAGGCGCCTAACCCCACGCATGAAGGCCGAAACTAACCTCAGTTTCCCCAAGGGAATCTCATCCGATTCTCTATGAGCGGCAATAGCTGCGACATATACTCTGAGAGTGGTAGCGGCCGCTCCGGTAGCAAACTTTTCCTGCAGGAATTCCAGCACTGAGCCTACTGGGCAGCTAACTGGGTTCCTATCATGTGCTAAGCACCATGCCTCGAACACCCTCCACTTGGAGGAATATAGCCTCCTCGTCGAAGGGGCTCTAGCATTCGCAATGGTCTCCTGAACGTCGGTTGGGAGATCAAAGCTTAAAGCTAACGGCCTCTGATAGGCCAAACGTACAGCTTCCAAATGTCGGGGCGAGGATGCCATATCCTGCCCTGAAGCTGGGAAAGCAGGTCCTCCCTGACCGGTATCTCCCAGGGGGAGGATTCCAACAGAGGGATCAGCTCCGAAAACCATGGCTGGGACGGCCAGAATGGGGCTACCAGAAGGAGGCGGACTCCGCTCTCCCTCACTCTGGACAGAACCGCCTGGATCAGCTTGATGGGCGGGAAGGCATAGAGTTTCTGCATCGGCCAAGGGTGGGCGAACGCATCTATCCCCAATGGAGCTGGAGGGCTCAGAGAGAACCAAAGCGGGCATTGGGACGACTCCTGAGATGCAAAGAGGTCCACTTCCGCTTTTCCGAACACCTCCCAGATCAGGGCCACCGTCTGGCGGTTTAACATCCATTCCCCAGACCTGAGCTTCTGCCTCGACAGAAAATCTGCTGCGAGGTTCAGAATCCCTGGGACATGAACTGCTCTCAGAGAGAGGAACTTGTCCTGGGACCACAGGAGAAAGTGACGCGCATGCCTGTCTAGGGTGCGCGATCGTGAACCCCCCTGTCTGTTTACATGAGACACTACTGCCATATTTTCCGTTCTGACAATGACATGGTGTCCTTCGAGGAAAGGGAGAAAGTGGCAAAGAGCCAGGAAGACAGCCCTCAGCTCCAAGCTGTTTATGTGCCACGAGAGGGTCTCGCCAGTCCAAACCCCACACGCTGGCCTGCCCTCGAAAACCGCTCCCCAGCCGGTCAGAGAGGCATCCGTCGTAACCATCGTGACGCTTCAGCTGAAGGCGCTTGTGAGGGCGCTGGCGGGGAAATGGACGACCTCAGGCTCCCCAGACCGTAGTTGGTGGGTGGTGAGCCGGGTCACTCCTGCTAGTAGGGAATTCAGCCCTATGAGCAGAGCGTTCTCGGGTTTGAGAAGGGGAAGGGTTGGAGTCTCTTGGCCCTCTGACCCTCCTGGGCATAAACTGCCTGAACGCGGCCGACTGATACTTAGCGGCGCGGAACTTCTCAACCACCGTGTTGACCGCCTCCCCGAAAAGACCTGAGTGGGAGATAGGGGCATCCAGGAGGAAACTCTTATCCTTGTCTCGGATCTCCGTGAGATTCAGCCAGAGGTGGCGCTCTGCAGCAACCGAGCCAGCCATAGAGCGACCAACAGCCCGAGCAGTGTGTTTGGTGGCTCTTAGGGCCAGATCTGTGGCTTTGCGAAGCTCTTTGACAGCTTCGGGCGTCAGTCCCTCTCCTTCATCCATGTCCTTCAAGACGTCCGCTTGGTAGGCTTGAAGGATGGCCATGGTATTCAGGGCCATACCTGCTTGACCAGCCGCCATGTAAGACTTCCCAATAAGGGAGGAAGTAGTCCTACAAGCCTTGGAAGGAAGAAGGGGACGCGCCTTCCAAGACGGTGCAGACGACGGGGCGAGGTGGTTAGCCAGCGTGTCCTCGACCGCTGGAATAGCGGAATAACCCTGCTTCACAAAACCCACAAGGTTGGTGAAGTCAGCGGCTGCCGCATTAGTTAGGCGTGCGGAGAAAGGCTGCTTCCAGGATCTGGAGATCTCGTGATGCAGATCGCTGAAAAAGGGCAGCTTTCTTCGCTCTGGCCTAGAATTAGGGCCACGTAGGAACCTCTCGTCGAGTTTGGACGATTGAGACTCGCGGGGCTCATCAGGCCAGTCAATAGAGAGCTTCTCTGTAGCGCGCGACAGCACGTCAATAAGCTCAGTGTAGGCCGGAGTAGGCCGCGCGTCCAGGCCGCTAGGCGGGATAACGTCATTAGCCAAAGCAGGCCCGAAATCCTCGGAGTCGGAGGCTGCAGTGTAAATCACGTCATCCAGACCGAAAGAAACCGATTCGCGGGCTCCCGGGCTGGGGCATAAATAATCATACGCGAATTCAACCGCGCCGCGTGCGTGCTCGGGAGAGGGAGGGACAGAAAGGGCGAGGCTGCTCATACTCAATATCCTCAAGCTCAACATCCGAGCCCCAGGCCGCGGATCCACGAGAGGCCTCAGCAGTCTCGGGAGCGCGACGGGGCGGAACGAATGACTCCTTCTCAAAAACCGCGAGTCTAGAGCGGAGGGTTTTGAGAAGGAGATTGTCACAAAATTTACATTTCGACAATCCTAATACAGCCTCACGCGCATGCGAAAAACCCATACATTTAACACACTTACTGTGAGGGTCGTCGTTCGAGATAAAACGAACGCATGGCGGAGAGCAGCGTCGATAATCCATGACACTTCACTGTAAGGAGAACAGAGTTCCACTTATACCAGTCGCTGAAGTGTCGAGACGAAAGCTGAAGTTGAATTTGAAGAATTCGGGCTCAGAAAAACCGAACGAAGGGCGAGATGTGACCGCTTCGTGAAGGCAGAGAAATCTGAGGAGAAGATGGCGCGCGCGCGTTCATCATGCTACGACGTAAGAGCGTCGGGGCGGAGCCAGCTTTGCGCGAGCGCCATCAGCCAATGAATTGGCGTGATTCTATAGGGCTTCAAGCAATCGGCACATCCAGAGGATATCCCACTGCGCTTTCCGCAGCGTTGAGTGAACCTATGAAAGAGAACACAAACTTTTGAAAATGGGTTTTAAAGTAGGCCTACAAGTTATTAAAAAGATACAGTTATTGTCTCTGTGTGACTACAAAAATGCAAATTTGTGAAAGCGGTGACGTAATACTACGTGTTCAGTCTATATGTTCGTGTTTCTTTACAGAGTGCCATCGCCACCCACTGGCCTGACAGCAGAATACAGCGATTACAGTCGGTCTTGCGGATCCGTGTGAGCGGGATCGTTTTGACAACGTTGTCGCCTTTACGCGAAAAACACAAACGATGAACTTTTCCATTTTTAGTACACAATTGTCGTGTAAACGTACCTTAAATGCCCATAAAGAAAAAGAACATGAAACATGAGACGCATCTAAATGTTATCATTATAAGATTGTTTTGTTCACTTAAATTTAAAAGTTTTTTATATATTTTTTTTAAACCTTTGCTTTCTCTAAAATTTTCCTCTTTCCAAAAGTATAAAAACATGTGGTAATGTTTTGTTGTTTTTCCTGATATTGTGTCCGTGTGAGTAATAGAGGTCCGCTAGTAGAGGAACCCAACACTGATGACATGCTATCATTTATTTATATGCTGGAAAACTGGAAAACCGAGCAGTTCTTTTATAAACGTAGAGACCGGACGGACGAGCTCTGTGAATTGGGCCAGATATGACTCGTCCTGCGAATTGTTTTCTCCTCCTTTTGGGAGAGATGAAATATGTATTCTGCTCCACATAAGAGCTGTTCTCAGAACAGAAGTGCTTATAGACGAGCGACACGTGTTTCCCTGAAACGCTGACAACACACTCTCTTTCTCCATTACACACACACATGCATATTCACACACAGTTTCTGCTAAATAATTTGATTTTTAGCAACTAAACTAATCTTTTTTTGTATGGAAGCTTGTCTCCACCACAGAATAGAACATTTTAAAATATAATTGCGACTTTTTATCTCACAATTGCGAGTATCTCGCAATTCTGACTTTATATCTCGCAATTCTGACTTTATAACACGCAATTGTGACTTTATATCTCACAATTGCGACTTTATAACACAATTCTGACTTTATCTCACAATTGCGACTTTATAACACAATTCTGACTTTATAACATACAATAATGACTTTATATCACACAATTCTGACTTTATAACACGCAATTGTGAATTTATATCTCACAATTGCGACTTTATAACACAATTCTGACTTTATAACACGCAATTGTGACTTTATATCTCACAATTGTGACTTTATAACACACAATTCTGACTTTATCTTACAATTGCGACTTTATAACACAATTCTGACTTTATAACACGCAATTGCGACTTTATAACACACAATAATGACTTTATATCACGCAATTCTGACTATAACACACAATTGCGACTTTATAACACAATTCTGACTTTATAACACAATTGTGACTTTATAACACACAATTCTGACTTCATAACACAATTCTGACTTTATAACACACAATTGCGACTATATATCTCTTAATTCTGACTTTATAACTCGCAAGCTTCCATATTTTTGGACTGCTTTGTATGTATGAACAAATATGCACTGATGGTTTGGATGATGGTTCATGAGAAGAAGAGAAGTCAGTCTATATGTTTGCACAAGCCGTGTTTACTCTGGGCTGAGGCTAAACACAGGGTTCCCATGAAGAAAGGCAAGACAAGGAAAGGCTTAAAGTGATTCCTTCTAGGGTTCAACCGGTGATGAATGTCTTTTCACACCGACTCAGAAGCATTTAGCACTGTCCCGAGACATTCTTATCTTAGCTCATCTCTACAGACAACAGCCACTTCAGATCAGATTTCAGGGATATTACAGCTTATGATTTTATCCTGTATTCTAAAACCCCAATATGAGCATTTTAATATCATTAAAGGCATATTCACCCCAACATGATCATTCTGCCATTCTTTACTCACTATCATGTCATTCCAAACTTGTATCTTTTGTTGAACACTTAAAGAACTGTTAAAAAAACTGTTTTTGTCCTCAAAATGAAAGTCAGCGAGGTCTAAAACAACATTGGACCCCATTGACTCTCATTAAATGACAAAAACATTGTTCAAAATATTACATACATCATAAAAAGTCATGTTGTCGTCTTAATACTTCAATCCCTTGTGAAAAAGAAGTGCAATTCATTGTTTTGAATGTGAACTTGTAGTGTACTTCAAATATTAAAAAGTTGTGCAATCTTAAATCATAAAAGTTGCAGATAATATGATATTAATGACATAAACGGACACTTAAAGAGAGTTCACTAAAACCTTAGTTACTGAGCGTTAGACTGACTGTGTGAAGAAGAGAAGGACTAAAGGGTGTGTGTGGCGGTTTCTGGTCCTCCCGAGAACTGAAATAACGACTTAATAAAGACAGGCTGCAACAAAAGAAGCTGTAATTGAATCTGAGGACAAAAACAAAAAGGGCAAGAAGATGTGCTCCTGAAACACCCTTTACATCTCATAAATCCCTCTGACATTTCCCTCAGTGAAGAGGCCGTAATTAGACTGTCCACCTCAAGTACACGCACAGGCACACACACTCACACACACACACACACACACACAGAGACACATACACACACTCACACACACACTCACACACACACACAGAGACACATACACACACTCACACACACACTCACACACACACAGAGAGACACAGACAGAGAGACACACTCACACACACGCACACACACACAGACACAGAGAGACACACTCACACACACACACACACGCACAGACACACACACACACACACACACACACACACACACACAGACAGACACAGAGTGAGACACACTCACACGCAACAGACACACACACACACGCACACACACACAGACACAGAGAGAGACACACTCACACACACACACACGCACAGACACACACACACACACACACACACACACACACACACACAGACAGACACACACACACACACACACACACACACAGACACATACACACACGCACGCACACTCACACACACACACACACACACACACACACAGACACACACGCACGCACACACACACGCACACGCACACACAGACACACGCACACACAGACACACACACACGCACACACACACACAGACACAGAGAGAGACACACTCACACACACACGCACAGACACACACACACACACACACACACACACACACACACACACACACAGACAGACACACACACACACACAGACACATACACACACGCACGCACACTCACACACACACACACACACACACAGACACACACGCACGCACACACACACGCACACGCACACACAGACACACGCACACACAGACACACACACACACGCACACACACTCACACACAGACACACAGACACACGCACACACACACACACACACTCACACACACATACACGCGCACGCACACACATACACACGCAGACACCCCCCCCCACACACACACACACACACACACAGACACACACACACACACGCAGACACACGCATACACACAGACACACTCACACACACACAGAGACACACAGAGACACACTCACACACACAAACACAAATACACACACGCAGACGCACACACACACACATAAGCCCCCCCCCAACCAAACACTCACACACACACACAAACACATGCGTGCACACGCACACACACACACACACACACACACACACACACACACACACACACAGACAAACAAACACACTCACACACTCTCTCACACACACACACACACACACAGACAAACACACGTGCACACACACACACACACACTCACGCACGTGCTCCACACACACACAGGCACGCGCAGGCACGCGCACACACACACACACACACACACACACACACACACACAGAAGCCCTCCCCCACACACACACTCTCTCACACACACACACACACACACACACAAACCCACACACACACAGACAAACAAACACACACACACACACACACACACACACACACACACACACACACACACACACAGAGAGACAAACACACACACACACACACACACTCTAATCTCTGTTAGTGTTGCCTTATTGTAAGCATGTGAACCTCTGCTCTTTTTACACACACTTGTGAAGTAAACACTGAGACATTATGAAATACATGTGAATTTATCAGTCCGTTTTTCCACTTAATTCCTGTTATGCCAATAAATATCATTTGTAATGAGATTTCTTTAAATGGTTTTAACAATCATTCACTCTATTCTGAAATATAACGGGTCCACATGTGGGCGAATGATGTCATAGAAGAGCCATTTCTGGAACCTTTCAGGATCTAGAGACCCTTTTCCACTGTAGGATCCTCCTGTGGCAGGTCTGCATGGATGCGACAGGTTCTTCACACTATACATGACATTACATGGTTCTTATGGCATCACTAACACCCACACACATGTTCTCCTCCGGCATCGGGCCGCATGTGATCGTGATCACAGTGTTCTGCGAGGATCAGGGTCCAGATGAGCGAGTTCACTCGTGTCGGGGGTGTTCGGGTCGTTGGGGGACGGGACCTCTTATCCCCAGCGGCTCTGATGTCACAGACCACACGTATCATTACTGCAGTTCTGAACACATGGACATCTGGTTCAGCTAAACATACCTTCATATTGAACAAGTAGGAATCAATATACCAGGGAGGAACAGAAACGATGTAATGATGCCGCGAAAATAATGGTAACTGTCTGAATATTCTAACTAATAAACTACAAAACGTGTTTGATGTATTTTTGTAGGCCAAAACCCCAGAGTCGGCATGAGATCAAAACTGACAATTCTTGAATATTGCAGTGTTTATTATACAGGTGAAACTCGAGAATATGGTGCAAAAGTTCATTTATTTCAGTAATTCAACTTAAAAGGTGAAACTAATATATTATATAGACTCATTACATGCAAAGTGAGATATTTCAAGCCTTTATTTGTAATAATTGTGATGAATATGGCTTACAGCTTATGAAAACCTTTTCACAATATATTCTAATTTTGAATTTGGGGTTTTCAATAATACTAATTATAATAATAATATTTCACTGTTTTTACTGTATTTTTGATAAATAAATGCACCAAGAGACGTTTATTAGTTATCAGACATAACATACACTCTAAAAAATGCTGGGTTGTTTCAACCCAAATTTGGGTCAAATATGGACAAACCCAAATGTTGGGTTAAAAATGTAATTAAAATTTTACAGTTGAAAGTGAAAGTTGGGTTAAAATTTTTAATGACATTTTTAACACAACATTTGGGTTTGTCCATATTTGACCCAAATTTGGGTTGAAACAACCCAGCATTTTTAGAGTGTAATAATTACACTAATGATTGACTTATAGGCATCAACACACTTTTAATATCAGTGCATCTCTATTAACACTTATTTATACAACAGTAACAAGTTAATAATACTATATATTCACAGCTGTTTTAAACTGTAATAATATTCCACAATTTTACTGTTTTACTGTATTTTTGATCAAATAAATGCAGCCTTGGTGAGTAGAGCATATAAATAGGCCTATACACACACACACACACACACACACACACACACATATATATATATATATATATATATATATATATATAACCTACAGTGTTCGGTATAAATAAATTGTAATATTAAATATTAATACTCTATAAATATTAATTAATTACTAGCAACTTACATCTTCAACAGTGTAATTAGATTACTGTACTATTACTCTCTCTAAAACATATTGCATTAATTATTACTAATTACTTTCTAAATCCCATATCAGCCTCAACCAGTAAACAATATATATATATATATACTTTTGTATATATATATATATATATATATATATAAGAAAAACGTTAGATGGACTTAGAGGCGTTTGCATCTGAAGTCTTCACTCTAAAAAATGCTGGGTTGTTTGGGTTGTTGGGTCAAACATGGACAAACTCAAACATTTGGGTTAAAAATGTAATAAAAAAAATGTAACCCAATGGCTGGGTTTGTCCATATTTGACCCAAATTTCATTTTTAGAGTGTTCATATATATATACACTCTAAAAAATGCTGGGTTGTTTCAACCCAAATTTGGGTCAAATATGGACAAACCCAAATGTTGGGTTAAAAATGTAATTAAAAAATTTACAGTTGAAAGTGAAAGTTAGGGTAAAATTTTAAATTACATTTTTAACCCAACATTTGGGTTTGTCCATATTTGACCCAAATTTGGGTTGAAACAACCCAGCATTTTTTAGAGTGTATATATACACACACACACACACACACACACACACACACGTCTAAGTACAACTATAAGAGAAGAAAAGAAATGATCTGATCTCTACAAATGTCCTACTTTTATTTAATGGCGAGTTTAATTGAACGTACGTGTGCATTATATGGCCTTTAGTGTTGCTCTGCCCAATATTCTCCTCACATCATCATCATCATCATCATCATCATCGTCATCCTCATTCATGGCCTGATCCGCCTACTGTGAGTCAGTGCACTGCTGGAAATGCTTCATTCCCAGTCCAGTATCTCCTCTGAACCCGTATGAAGCGTGTGCTTTTTGCTCATTGTACTTCAGTGACAGACACACACACACACACACACGAGTGTATGGAAACACTGACGCAGGAATGCAGAACGGCTGCTCTTTCTTTACACCCGTTCCTGAAATAACTGAGTGTGTGTCGTGAAGAAACACGAAGGTGTGTGAGCCGTGACATCATCATCAGGGAGGAGCCCCAGTGTGTTGTGAGTTCAATATTTATTGTTGCTATGCGACAGTGTCTACATCATACTTATGCAAGGTGTTTCGTTTTTATGTCATAGACCAAAAGTCTTTCTACTATATAGCGATTTATGCAAGTTTGGTCCTATTGTTGTTCCAAAGTGACTTTCTTTCTTAGAAAAGAACATATTTGGTATAGCCGAACAGTTTTGGTGACCATTGACTTTCATTGTATGAGCAAAACAACAACAACAACTCAAAAATACCTTCTTTTGTGTTTCACAGGAGGAAGAATGTCATGCTTTTACACTGTATTTCTGTCTCGTTTTCCAGCATAAACATCTAAACATTCATAAATCAAGATACATTTACTGGAGAAGCAAAATTACATCAGATAATAAGTTGTTTTCTGATTAAAATTAAGAGTTTTTGCTTGAAACAAGAACAAATATCTGCCGACAGGATCAGAAAAAGGATCTTGTTTTTCTTTTGAGTTTAGTCGATTTTTCTGACCAGAAGTGTGTTCTCGTTTTAAGCACAAACTCACTTCATTTTTAGAGAACAAGACTTCATTTCTCAAGTAATTTTCCTTCTCAAGTAAATGTCTACTTGACTTATAAGAATCTTTAGATATTTGTATTGGAAAACAAGAAAAAAATATTTTTGCATTATTTATTTATTTATAGCCTTTTGAGCCCCTAATTTTTGGGCCAAATAAAGTGCCTTCGCGGTCAAAAGTGACAAAGCCTTAAAATCTAACTTTTTTTTTCTCTTCAGGAAAATCAATGTTATACATTTTTGTTCAATAACATTTTTTGATTATTATTTAGAATTTTGAGGAGATTATATGATACAATGTAATATTTATACCTTTTTTAATGAGCTATTTTTCCCATTAAAAGTGTTATTATTATTTTTTAAGGAACTTGCAATAAATCCAATATTTCAGATTAACACATCTGAATCATGTCCGTGATTCTTGTGTGGGTTCACGTAGCAACTACAACAAAAGCCACCAAATTTCATCCCATTCCGATCAAGCAAAACATTAAAAATTGATCATTACTCCAGTCTTCATGGTCACATAATCCTTCAGAAATCACTCTAATATGATGATTTGATGCTCAATTATTGCTGTATAGCTCAGTTATTAATAATGGTTCTAATAACCATGCATATATTTTGTTGTGTTTGCTATATTGTTGATATGTATATGATTATGGCTTACAGCTTATGAAAACCCCAAATCCAAAATTAGAATGTTGTGAAAAGGTTTTCATAAGCCATAATCATCAACATTATAACAAATAAAGGCTTGAAATATCTCACTTTGCATGTAATGAGTCTATAATATATTAGTTTCACCTTTTAAGTTGATGTTGGATAAGGAAAGCCAAACTTAAATGATACAAATTGCCTCAGGTAGAGTTCAAATGACAGTGTTTGGGTTCCTACGTGACATACATTGTTTTTAATTCCACACCGACCGTAGAGAAAGGCCGTCAGGTCACATTTCAGTGTCAGCAGTCACTATAACCCAAGACGGTGGTAATAAGAAGGTGATTGGCTGAGTCTGTCGTTTCTCCTCCCTCTCTGCCTTTCTCTGAACTTTGAACGCTCACAATATCCCTGCTAAGCAAATTAGCTTATCCTGACTACCCAGTTTAGAAATCTGCAGTCATTAGCATGTTCCTCTCTCTGTAATCAGGCCAATAAGAAAAATGTTGCCTAGACAAACAGTAGAGATGGGACTAGCTTTATTTCTGCTTCACCCCAGAGCAGAACCTGCTTTTAAAACAGAATAATCTCGGCTCAGGGTTCATTTTAAACTGTGTTGTGAGTCTGGAATCCCAAATGTCTTAAGCTAAATATTTAAAGATACAATGGCTGAAAGAGCAATATTCCTCATTGCCAATCCTCGTCCATATGGTGTAAGCTTATTGTGTGCACAGCTTATAACAATTCATGACGCCGACAAAACCCTTAAACCCCTCGCGTATGGGAGCTCATCTTACTCGACCAATGAAATATGAGATCAACATACTATTCCTGATAGAAAAAGCAACACAACACGACTGTATCACGTTACAATATATGCAGCACAGATGAATAACTGCGTTTTGATTTACACTGTTATCAGACAATTATATTTTGACTTTTGTATTAATAAATAACTTGCATGTTTATTTAGTTGCATGCACTCATCGCCGTCATATGTTCTTCAAAAGCAATGTATTGTGCATATCGCATAATGTCACAACAAACCACAGAAATGGATACTGAGTTTATTACTTTAACAAAAAATATAGACAATATAACATACTAAATAACATTCTGAAAATAGGGAAGGAAAGAGAAAACAAATCTTACTCTTTTTTCCTCTAAAAAGTACATTTTAAATCCATAATATTTGGGACTATTTACATTACATTATAGATAAATATATATATAGTAAAGTTCTTTTCATTGACTGAATTGCTAAAACTAAGTTATGTTTTGTTATACACTCTGCACATACTGAAATAACTAGTGTATTTGCATTGATGATGACGAAAGCACGGCCAGCCAATAGCATCTGAGTATTTTTTCACGCAAAACACACAAGGGCAGATTACACCTCAGTGGACAAATGACCAGTGTCACTCCGCTCTGTGCTAGTGCTTTGCTCTTAATGTAGCCTATTGCTTTTATTTATTAATACCTTCGTATCTGCTTAATATGTCTGAAAGTATTAACGAGATTATTAATCAGAACCTTTAATCTGACTTCATGATCATGTCAACGAAAGCTGCAGAGAGACTGATTTATAAGGATAGGCTGTTAACAGCACTCTGTTATGAGGTGTCTCGATAAATCAAATTAACATAATAAAGCATGCAGTATTATTGTGTTTAAATCTCCTACGTGTGGGAGGAAAACACTTAAAACATAACTAGAAACGCCAGCCGTTCATGTATTTTTCGTTTATTGGTCGAGGGGCGGGTCCCTTTGATTATTGACGTTAGAGCAAAACCAATCAGCGCGGAGAATTCGGAGGCAAATATATGACGAAGGCGCGTTCGTCCAATCGTGAGCGTCGCTGGGGTTTTGACCTCTGAAAACCGCATCACCGCCCCCAACCTGTCCGTGGCGGAGGAGCGCTATAAAGGAGATCCAGTCAGGAGTTTAAAGGGCAGAGTTGTAAAAACTCCCAGGCAGTGGGGAGTCGGATTGCTTGACGACAGACTCCAAAAAAAATAACACAATTACCCGAAGAACAAAGAAGTAATCCTATTAATGCAACCTAACTGGAATAATCTTTTCGATAACTGAAGCAGAAGCCCAACCCTGAGAGAAAAACACGGTCGTTTAATGTAAGTATTTTTGCATTTAACGTTACATTCGTAATGTGTCGGTCGCTGATGGTTAATAAATAAGCTATATATCGTTGTATCTCAATGTCACTGCCTTAAAGCTGTAGTTTAACTCAAAAATAATGGTGTAAACCTCGGTGGAACACAAAAGGAGGCGTTAGGCAGAATGACAGCCTCGGTTGCGTCCATTCACTTGTATGGTATGGAAAGAAAATGCATTGTAATAAGTCAATGGTCGAGGCTGTCAGTCCCTAAAATCATCTTTTGTGCTCCAGGAAAACAACGCATGTCGTTTGGAAGGCAAGTATAATATTTATTTGAGTGCGTTGTCGCTTTAAGAAACCGATTCATTCAAATGTTGGTTGTATGCTTGAATTGAGACCTTGGATGTGTTTGATAAACGGTTGCTTTTTATTTAACTTATTTATCATGAATTAGTCTAATCTAGCCTGCGATCATGTGAGTGTGTTCACGCTGTCGTCTGTTTGACATGAATCCCAAAACATTTACAGTGTCAAAGTTCATTCAAATCCACATTTTGATTCGTCATTTAGCTTGGCTTATCCACAGCGATTGAGCTGATCTGTTTACGGTTTTGCAGTCATTTCAACACGGCGTCCAGAATATTCCCATCCATATTCATAATAATCATGGCAGTGTCTCATTTGAATCCAACGCTCGTTTGCTACGCAATAACCGACGTCTGTTTTTGTCGGAATTACGAGCCCATACGCGAGAAAAACGCACTATTTTACGCATATGTTTTCCTTGATTCGTGTCTTAACCACCGAATATCAAAGCTCCTGGTTGTATTATCGAATGTAAGCCTGCCTTCCTTTATAATTATATGTGTACAATAGCTTACCAATTCGCCCAGGGATACACACCCCGAGCAGGGCGACACGCTATTGGTCGCGATCTTCGGGAAATCCGATCGCCGATCTGTTGCGCAATGTGTCGCATTGTGTTCAAACGCCCTATATTCACATAAAGGCGTTTTTACGCAACAGTTGACGGAATCAAGTAGGGAAGAGAATCCGTGTTATGTAATCTCCCTTGAACAGTGGGTTTCAATCCTTTAGATGCCACAGACCCCCAAACGTGATCATCCTCGTGCGAGGGACCCCCAGATAGATAGATAGATAGATAGATAGATAGATAGATAGATAGATAGATAGATAGATAGATAGATAGATAGATAGACAGATAGATGGATAGAATTTACACTGTGAAAAAATTCAAAATAAATGGGAATATTTTTTCCTACGCACTATAGTAACCTACTGTACTGCTTATTTAAATAAAATGTATATTTAATACATTCTTTATTTAAAGAGTTAGTTCACCCAAAAATAAGTTATCCCATAATTGACTTGCCCTCAAGCCATCCTTGGTGTATATGACTTTCTTCTTTCAGCCAAACACAGAGTTATATTAAAAAAAACATCCTGGCTCTTCCATGCATTATAATGGGAGTGAATGGTACCTGAGATTTTGAAACTCAAAAATGTGCATCCATCCATCATAACAGTAATCCATACGCCTGCAGGGGTTAATAAAGGCCTTCTAAAGGGAAGCAATGTTTTTTTTAAGATAAATATACGTATTTATAACTTTATGCACTATTGGTTTCCGGTAATGGCCAGATGTGAGTCTAGTTCTGGCAGAAGAGTGACCTCTGACCCGACACATGACCTCTGACCTGATACATGATGTAGGACCAAGGCGTAGCATAAGCTCAAAGAAGAAACTCAAGCTCCTCCCACATTTCTCTTTAAAAATTCTCGTTTTAGACTTAAAATTCATGACTGGTGTTTTGTTTTGCTCTATCCTCTGTGCTTCTGCATTCGTCAATACGTCGGGGCAGAGGTCATGCGTCGGGTCAGAGGTCACTCTTTCGCCGGAGCTAGACTCACGTACGGCTGTTACAACCAGTAATTACAGTAAAGTTATAAATATGGATATTTCTTTTACAAAAACATGGCTTTGCTTCAGAAGGCCTTTATTAACCCCTGGAGGCGTATGGATTACTGTTATGATGGATGGATGTTTTTTTGGGGGGGCTTTAAAATCTCAGGTACCATTCACTCCCATTATAAAGCTGGGAAGAGCCAGGATATTTTTTCATAACTCGGATTGTGTTTCTTTCAGCCAAAGTCATATACACTTAGGATGGCTTGAGGCGAGTATAAATACAGGATCATTTTTGGGTGAATTAACCCTTTAATCAAACTTATTTGCATGTTTTTCTCCAAACTCCCAGCACTCCTTTTCGGCCCCCACTTAAAAAAGCCCAGGCCTCTGACACGCAAAACGCAACGGATTAAGCAAATTTAACCCGATTTGATCGCTTTTAGCCTTTGTACTTGTGTCTCTGATTTTATGAAATGCATTTGTGGCCTTTATTTGAACGTCTGGTCTGCCCACCCTATCAGTAGTGTTTTTATGTAGCCTGAGATTGAATATCTCATGGTTTATTACTCTTCACAGCTGAATACCTTGCCTCTCTTTCCCCTTCAAGGAGATTTTCCAGTGGATCAACAAGCGTTTCCTCGTCCACCAGCACCGATCGCTACTGCCTTGGAGGTTTTTACAGCACTCGACTTTAAAGACGGCACAGACACACAGCTATGCAGCTTGAAATCCAAGTAGCGCTGAACTTCATAATTTCGTACCTGTACAACAAACTCCCACGACGACGAGTCAACATATTCGGCGAAGAGTTGGAGAGGCAGTTGAAGAAGAAATACGAAGGACATTGGTACCCAGACAAGCCATATAAAGGATCCGGGTTTAGGTGTATACATGTGGGCGAGAAAGTAGATCCGGTCGTTGAGGAAGCAGCCAAAGAAAGCGGGTTGGACATCGAAGACGTTCGGAATAACTTGCCTCAGGATCTCAGCGTTTGGATCGACCCTTTCGAGGTTTCCTACCAGATTGGCGAGAAGGGAGCGGTTAAGGTGCTATACGTGGACGATAACGGCGAAAACGGCTCCGAGTTGGACAAAGAAATCAGAAACAGTTTTAACCCGGAGGCTCAGGTCTTCATGCCAATCACTGACCCAGTGGGCGTGTCCTCAGAGTCGAGTTCGCCATCGCCGCCACCGTTCGGCCAATCGGCATCCGTTAGCCCGTCTTTCATGCCACGATCCAATCAGCCTTTAACTTTCACCACCGCGTCCTTCGCCGCCACCAAGTTCGGCTCCACTAAGATGAAGAACGGTGGGCGTAACGGCGGAAAAGTCTCCCGCAACTCTCCCACCAATCTAGGCCTGAACGTCAACAACCTAATCAAGCAAAAAGCCATTTCCAACTCGATGCATTCGCTCTATGGATTCGGCCAGCAAAAAGCATCAGCGTTGTCTCCTAACGCTAAGGAGTTCGTGTTCCCAAACCTTCAAGGACAAGGGAGCTTCCCGAGCGAGAACGCCATTAGCCCTCAGCCGTACAGCAATGCCTTCGACGTGTTCTCCGCGTACGGGAACATCAACGACAAGTCTCTCATGGACGGCTTGAGCTTCAGTCTGGGAAACATGCAGTATTCGAACCAGCAATTCCAGCCGGTCATGGCTAACTAATGGAAGGATTGTTGGCCAAAGGAAAACGTAAGGCAAAGACGCACAACTGTGGATGTGGAAATCGAAGATCCCTATTATTAGTCCGTGATAAGCGCATGAGCCCAAGGGTGTTTTGTTTTATTTGATTTGATTTCTTCCTAATCTCTTTTTATGCCCCCTTGAGTTTGTACTAAAAAGCTTGTTACACACACACACACACATATACACACAGCTTGGTCAACACGCGTCAATGTTTTCTTTTGCCAATAAAGCAAAAAATGATTTTTTTTACTACTTTTTGGAAGAAAAAAAAAAAACTTTAAAACATTGGTAAAAAAAAAAAACACACACACAGAAGTTCAAGTTCTGGCCTCTTACAGTATTTTAAAAGTTGGTAAGACTTGGCTGATTTTTAAGAAATTGGCACTAATGCATATATATCTGGGGTTACGTGGTCTTTTTTCTAATTGTATAATTTAATTGAGTACAGAGTTTGTAAAATATCAGAGTATATATATTGTTTCTACAACATGGTATTGCATTTATATCTTTTTACTACTCCAGTGATCTGTGATGGCTGCAGAAGCTTTATGTTATAATATATTTAGTTTTTTTGTCTTTCTTTTTTTAAATTGTTAAAGAAATTCATCTTAAAAAAAAAAAATAGATCAAAAATTCTAAAGATTGTGTACAGAATATTCCTTAGTGTTGGAATTTCAGTGTAGGAATATTTGCTTTTTTGAAACAAAAAGAGTTGTATTTTCTGTTAAGAGTTAAACAGATTTTTGCTATATTATGGACAATGTAATCGTATATATTAATTTTGTACCTACATTGTGCAATACTTGATAAAATATGGTATAACAAAGTATTTTGAGTCAGTGTCTTACATGTCAAGAGGGACTGAAATAGTTTATATTAAGTTTGTATTAAAATGCTTGAAATATGCTTGTCTTATTTTTGTTTTTCTTTTTTTATTTGACATTTGCACCCTGGCCTTTTTCAATAAAAGACAATTTAGGCAAGAATACCTCTGGTCGTCTTTTATTTACTCAACTTGAGTGATATTTGTGTTTTACGGTGACCTGCAATCAAGGCTTTGTTAGTTACCTCACTAATTCAACACGCCAAGACTTTCACAGGTGAGAAAATGATTCAGATTGAAAATGTTTGCCAAATCTGAAGCACAAAATGGCTTCTTGTAAGGAAGAACGTGTAAGATTCTCATATTAAATCGTCTGATTTCTGAAAACGACCTTCCTTATTCTTTAATGCTGCCGTACTAAACATGGACTGGAGCCAATTATGACCCAAAAATGTTGTCTTTCTTTTGAACACAATGAAAACCTGCCCAGCTGACTTCACTTTCTATACATTTAGCAAATTCCAAACATTGCAGTGCATGAATGTGTGTCTACATTCAGCGAGGTGCGGCGCAACTGACCTTTAAAAGATGAACAATCGCTTTTGCTGATTCACTGTCTCATTAATTCCCGCATCTACAGTCATACAGGTGAAACTCGAAAAATTTGAATATCGTGCAAAAGTTCAGTAATTCAACTTAAAAGGTGAAACTAATATATTATATAGACTCATTACATGCAAAGTGAGATATTTCAAGCATTTATTTGTTATAATTGTGATGATTATGGCTTACAGCTTCAAAAGCAGAATATTGTGAAAAGGTTTTCATAAACTTTAAGCCATAATCAAAATTATAACAAGGCTTGGAATATCTCACTTTGCATGTAATGAGTCTATATAATATATTAGTTTCACCTTTTAAGTTGAATTACTGAACTTTTGCATGATATTCTAATTTTTCGAGTTTCACCTGTAACTAAAACCAACAATCAAATGGTATTTCCTCTCTAAACTGCGTATGATTTTCGACCATGTTAGAAGTCGTGTCCCAAAGGTTGCAAACAAATCACTCGTGTTCCCTCTTATGTTTCACCTCTTAGTGAGAGGCTTATTGCTGTTGTGGACGCAACGATTAAGCTTCAAATGGACACTTTGTTTTTGCAGCTGAAGTGCAAAGCCTGTGTGAGATCATGGCCTTCACAATGTGCGCTTGTTTATTTTTAATACTGCAGTTTGAGCCTTCGCTGATGCCCGCGTGGACACAGATAGAGCTCCATCTGCTTATCTCAAGTGTGTTCTGGCAGTGTGAATTATTTTGGTAGCAACTTGTTAGTCTACGAGGAGGATAATGTGTATGTGTAGTATGTGCTATAGGCTTGAGGTTTGGTTGAA
Source organism: Rhinichthys osculus (assembly GCA_029959095.1). NCBI lineage: Eukaryota > Metazoa > Chordata > Actinopteri > Cypriniformes > Leuciscidae > Rhinichthys > Rhinichthys osculus. Next base: position 39,289,630 of record JARWKJ010000018.1, read on the forward strand.
CAGATAAGAGATAACTCCGACTGTTATTGCCTGGCGTGACTCCCAAACCTGTAGGGTAGGATATATATGTGTTAAAGGGCATACAAGAAAAGATCTAGAATATTGCAATGGAAAATCCAACATCATTTATAAATATGAGGAGCATTCCAGGCCATATTGAAAGCATTTCCTGAGATTGTAAGAATGTGCGTAAATACATATATTGCAAAAACATCTCTGTATTTTTGCCTTGTTTTCCAGCACAAATATCTGCACTCTAAAAAATGCTGGGTTGTTTCAACTCAAATTTGGGTCAAATATGGACGAACCCAAATGTTGGGTTAAAAATGTCATTAAAAAAATTTACAGTTGAAAGATTAAAAAAAAATGTAAATTACATTTTTAACCCAACATTTGGGTTTGTCCATATTTGACCCAAATTTGGGTTAAAACAACCCAGCATTGTTTAGAGTGTAAACATTCTGAAATCAAGATGCATGTACTTGAGAAGCAACATTACAGAATATATTATGTTTTGTTTTCTGATGTGTTTATGCTTAAAACGAGAAAACAATATGCAATATGTTTTCTCGTTTTAAGCATAAACACATCAGAAAACAAAACATAATATGGACACACCCTAAACAATGCTGGGTTGTTTTAACCCAAATTTGGGTCAAATATATGGACAAACCCAAATGTTGGGTTAAAAATGTAATTTAAAATTTTAACCCAACTTCAACTTTCACTTTCAACTGTAAATTTTTTAATTACATTTTTAACCCAACATTTGGGTTTGTCCATTTTTGACCCAACAACCCAGCATTTTTTAGAGTGTGGGGTCAAACTCACTTCATCTTGACATTTCTCAGTAAACAAGACTTAATATTTTCAGTCATTTTGCTTCTCCAGTACATGCATCTTAAGAATGTTTAGATATTTGTACTGGAAAACACATTTTTTTGGCAATGTAGAAACTTTAGACAGTTTCCAGCTTCGCTCTGATCCATCGCCAGTGTCTTTAAAAGGGAATTATTCTATAGTAAAGCACAAGCATTCCAACGTTGTTTTGGAAAAATCTGTTCTGGCACGGACACACCATAGACAGTGCCATTTTGAAGGCAGTGCCAAGTCACTTTACCACAACAGAAGGATCGTTCCCAGCATGCTCTTTAAGAGACACACTGTACTCTAGTGAAAGTACTTCATCAAGGTCAGTACCGGGTCAGAATCTGGGCACAGTCAGATCTTAATATACTGTACTCTTCATCGCCAGTGTCCATCTTGAACTCATAACTTCCTTACTTAAGTGAAAGTACAGATACTACTGGTCAAATATTACTCCGTTACAAGTAAAAGACCGGTTTTTACTTAAGTAAAAGTACAGAAGTACTCGTTTTTAGAATCAAAAGTGAAAATCAATGTCAATGCATTGTTTTATTATTGTTGCATTGTTGTATGTAATACTTACAGTGCCTTATTATGCCTCTGGAGCAACCTAGTGAATAATACTAGTTAGTAGTATCTGTGGAATTAAGAGCTTTTAGAATGGTATAAAACGTATAGAAATTAAACTGAATTGACAAAAAAAAAAAAAGAAAGCCATAATCATATATATATATATAAAATAAAAATAAATTAACACTCCTACCACCCAAACAAAAGAAGTTACATCTATGTGTATTCATTCATGCATGCACATTTAAATCAAGTGGTCTATAAAAAATTTGAATCATGGATGTGGGCACGCGCCGAGGATCTGTCTTCGTTGCCTCCAGTTGATTTGTGTTCAAATGATGGGAAATCGCTGAACTTCACGACATGTGACTCTACAAGAGTGATCACTGATAGGCTGTCTGTCACCAATCACGTTTTAGAGATGAAAAAAAATCCTCTCCTGACTGACGTTACCATAGATAGCCTATCCATAATAAAGGCTAGATGTCTCGTCCGCGCTGCTGGCCAATGGAGGTCGGCGTCCGCACTGGCGGCCATCTTGCCACAGTCAGCTCGCTCACTCGTAACATTGTGTTTTAATGGTGCATGTACTTTTTAAATAACCATAACTTGCTCAATTTTCTACCGATTTTCAAACGGTTTGTTTTGTTAGAAACGTCAGAGAGGTAGTTATGACACTGCATACTTATGAACAATACGTGTATAAATAAATAATCATCCAGAATTATTAATAACGTTTGTAAGAAACCGTTTGTAAATCCGTCAAGATTTCAACGAGATAAGAGTATTTGTGTTGGTGCCGATCACTCATCTTACATCAGGCACCACAGAGCCCGCCAGAACGCTTGCCTGTGACAAGATGGCCGCCGGTGATGACGATAGAGACTCCGCCGTAAGACATCTAGCCTTTATTATGGATATCTATGGACGTTACTACTTTATACTCAAGGACCCTGACAGAAATGCAGTGGAGTAAAAAGTACAATATTCGTCTTTCAAATGTAGTGAAGTTAAAGTTAAAAAGTTTCCAGAAAAAATAACACTCAAGTAGGCCTAAAGATACTCAAAAAGTGTACTAGTACTCAAGTAAATGTACTTCGTTACTGTTCACCCCTGTGTGAAACATGGACACATTAAGTGTTATTCTCAGACAGAGCTGTCTTAGGTGGAGTCTTGCTGTTATCTGTGTGAAGTTCAACACCCTCAGTAAAAATGTGTGGCATCTGCATGAGGAAGAGCTTGAAAGTCAGGAACATCTGGTTAAAAATACTGGATTTCATTTGTAAAAGATTTCTGTGTAATCTCAAAAAATAGCATGCTTTCCCCCACCATTTGTTCATTCATCTCAGTTGATTATACAGCAGTCAGTGGATCAAAACCTTTCATCAAAGTTATACATGAATTTTGAACAATACTCGTTCTTGTCTTAGTATCTAACTTTGATTAACTTTTTTGATCCACTACTGACTACTGTATATTCTGCTAGATACACAGACTGTTGTATGTAAGATTAATAGGATAAATAGGCAGGTGGAGCTGGGGAGGGGGAGGGGTTCAGAGGAAACATTGAGCAAGCGATCTCATTGGCTGCTGCAGGATCAGCAGAGGCCAATCAGCTTGTGGCATGTGGTAATGATGTGATTGCTTGCAGATTACATGTAAAGGATTAGCCTGCGCCCTCTAGAGTTTCATAACTGAACTACATATATCTTAGATATCGCAGTGTATTTCACCCCTCTGGAAGAGATTAAGTTAATAAACCTATTTAAACTTTTTTTTTTTTTACTTTTTCTACTTTTATTTATTTATTTTACTAAAGATTTTTTCATTTTACTTCCCAGAGAGCAACATAGTGTCGGTCCAGATCCAGATATTGGCTTGTGAAAAGTGGGTGTAAAAGGTGGTGAAATTACGACATTGTTTGTTTATTTATTGATTGATTGATTTGATTGATGCACTAAAGATTAGATTTATGATATTTTAAGACATTCGTGATTATATTATCACACAGATCTTTATATAAAGTTGGATATATAAGTATGTATACGCGTATGGAAGTATGGAAGCTTATTTACGCTACGGAATAAAAAAAGGTAATTACGACTTTTTACTCACAATTACGACTTTATAACTCACAATTGTGAGTTTATATCTCACACTATTTTTCTCATAATTCCAAATTTTTAATCTTTTCTTTAATTCTGACTTTTTTCTTAGAATTGTGAGATATAAACGCACAATTAATTTATTTTATTCTGTGGCGGAAACCAGTTTTCATAGTATAGTCAGTCACATAAATTGATATATACTCAACTGCTTGATTGTTTATATCGTCCCAAAACGTAACTATCATCGTCCAGCTCTAATCTGCTAAATGCGACTCCAGGGTTTGAAGATATTAAGATTTTATAAACATTAACATCATGATTTTCTGTAAAGCTGCTTTGAAACAATGTGTATTGTGAAAAGCGCTATATAAATAAGGGGCTGTTCACACGACAACGTTTTCAATTAAAAACGTAAAAAAATGTATGCGTTTTGGCCGTTGTTTACACGACGACAGCGTTTTGGGTGCCTGAAAACACAAACTTTTGAAAACGGGTTTCAAAGTGCAAGTTTTTGAAAACGGTCTCCGTGTAAAAAGCAAAAACGCGAATATGTGAAGACGATGATGTCAATCTGTTTCATCGCCATCTAATGGCCTGGCAGCTGAATACAGCGTTTTTAGTCGTTTTCGAGGATCCTTGTAAATGGGGATTGTTAATATTACATGTAATACACCGACTATAATCGCTGTATTCTGCGGTCAGGCCAGTACTTTATAAAGAAACACTACGAACATATAGACTGAACACGTGTGCATGACGTCACTGTTTCACAAAGGCGATAACGTTTTCAAAAACTTGCAATTTAAAACCCGTTTTCAAAAGATTGTGTTTTCAGGCCCCCAAAATGTCGTTGTTGTGTAACTGAACGACCAAACGCGTAAAAAGTTTAACGTTTTTAGTTGAAAACGGTGTCGTGTAAATTGAATCGGCTCGTTCTAATTGGTCCATTTCTCTCATATGTAGAATACATATATATATATTGTTTTGGCAATGGTGTCTCGGAAAATTCACAGGAAAAACTTAAGCATATCGTTGTCATACAAACGTACCCTCAATTTGACTTGACCTGAAGAATAAATTACCGTAAGAATAAAATTGAGCATGTATTGAGAAACTAAATGTTGATTTCATGTAGACTATACCCAGATCCGGGCCACATCTGGTACATGTGGATTCGATGCGTATGTATGTATACTCACCTAAAGGATTATTAGGAACATCTGTTAAATTTCTCATTAATGCAATTATCTATTCAACCAATCACATGGCAGTTGCTTCAATGCATTTAGGGGTGTGGTCCTGGTCAAGACAATCTCCTGAACTCCAAACTGAATGTCAGAATGGGAAAGAAAGGTGATTTAAGCAATTTTGAGCGTGGCATGGTTGTTGGTGCCAGACGGGCCGGTCTGAGTATTTCACAATCTGCTCAGTTACTGGGATTTTCACGCACAACCATTTCTAGGGTTTACAAAGAATGGTGTGAAAAGGGAAAAACATCCAGTATGCGGCAGTCCTGTGGGCGAAAATGCCTTGTTGATGCTAGAGGTCAGAGGAGAATGGGCCGTAGAGTCAGAATTTGGCGTAAACAGAATGAGAACATGGATCCATCATGCCTTGTTACCACTGTGCAGGCTGGTGGTGGTGGTGTAATGGTGTGGGGGATGTTTTCCTGGCACACTTTAGGCCCCTTAGTGCCAATTGGGCATCGTTTAAATGCCACGGCCTACCTGAGCATTGTTTCTGACCATGTCCATCCCTTTATGGCCACCATGTACCCATCCTCTGATGGCTACTTCCAGCAGGATAATGCACCATGTCACAAAGCTCGAATCATTTCAAATTGGTTTCTTGAACATGACAATGAGTTCACTGTACTAAAATGGCCCCCACAGTCACCAGATCTCAACCCAATAGAGCATCTCCATCACAAATCTCCATCAACTGCAAGATGCTATCCTATCAATATGGGCCAACATTTCTAAAGAATGCTTTCAGCACCTTGTTGAATCAATGCCACGTAGAATTAAGGCAGTTCTGAAGGCGAAAGGGGGTCAAACACAGTATTAGTATGGTGTTCCTAATAATCCTTTAGGTGAGTGTATGTGTGTTGTTGTGTGCTGGATCTGGGCCAACACTGTGTTGCTGTCTGGGTAAGACTCAGAATCAAGGTCTTGTAGGTCCTTCAAACACTTCATTTTAATAATGATTCATCTAGATCTTTCTCAAAACACTCCCCCACAAATTTCAGGCCCGATTAAAGCAGAGTGTATGCGGTGAGGTAAGCATCATTCATTCCTACAGATGGCTTATAGTTCAGCTCATAACACTCGGTGGGTAATAGGGCACACGCTCAAATCGACTCTGACAAACCCTCTTACACAATGAAACACGAGCATCCCTCGCAGGCTGATGGAGTGTGTTTGCAGTGATGGCTGTGTCCTCTGGTGCATCTGTGGCGTTTCTCTTCGCCAGTCCCCGAGGTGTTCGATGTTCCTGTGTAATTTCATCTCCAATGCCTCCCTGCAGCGCTCACACATAAACATTTGCACTTATAGAGCGAAGCTGCGACACAATTCCCTCCCTCATCTCGCAGCCGCGGCTCAGGAGAGATAAGACGACGTTTGTTTTGGCATTTGAGAACCCGCAGTAACTTCCACATTAGCTGTTGTGTGTGTGTGTGTGTGTACTGAAACTAAGCAGCGCTGCTGACTACATCAGAACCAAGCGCTGATCACGGATTGACGTCGGTTAGATTTCATTATCAGAGTCTTAGCAAGTCACTAGCCAAAATGTACATTCAGGGCACGTTTACACGACAACAACAACAGAAAAGTTTTTTCTTCACGTTTTTCGTGTACAGACGACAACGTTGTCAAAATGATCCCGTTCACAACGACTATAATCGCTGTATTCTGCGGTCAGGCCCATAGGCATAATAAATACATAGACGCCCTATTGGCCGCTGGAGCGTACGTCAACGGCGCCGCCATATTGGGGATGGCAACTTTCCCATACCTCTCATACCGGGAATTGAGTAAAATGCCTGTTTTGTGCGCTGCTTGGGGCTGTACACATCGCCACACAATTGAAAACAGCTTTCGAGGAATTACCTTTCACAAGCAAGACTGAACGTTTGTTTTTGGTTGTATTTTATTTATTTATTTATTTATTAGTTTATTTGATAGGGACCATGCGTATTCATGAACATTGTTGGAGAATACTACACCATGTAAATATGCCAGAATTAGTAAACAGATACTACTTTTCATCTGCAGTCCCTAGGCCGGTAGCAAAAACAAATAAATAAAATAGGCTAACAACAGTCATACAGCATTCATTCACTATAACAACACAGATACAAATGTACATTGATATTACAGACAACTCATAGGTAAAAACAAGATGTACATAATAACACAAACATTATACAATCACCACTATACTACATTTAATTTAACAACGATAGTTTATGGCTGATATAAGTAGGCTAATAGTTAAATATGAGCATCTCTGGTTCTCTATGAGCCACTTTTTCAAGTGAGTTTTGAAGGTGTCGAAAGTAGGACACTCTCGTATCGAAAGTGGCAAGTTATTCCAGAGTTTACCACCTATTATTGATAATACATTTTGTCCAAAGGTGGTACGTCTAAATGGTATCATGCAGTCCCCTTTTGCCTCCGCATGCAAGTTTTTGAAAGAAGACATGCAGCGGAGGCGGAGCAAGATTGTTTAACACTTTATAAACCAGACAAACATACTTGAAATTTTTTAGATTGTCGAAACTTAGAAAATTATGTCTCGTTAAGATATCACAATGGTGAAATGACAAAGCTTTTTTATCAAACAAATTTTATCAAAAATTGGTCATGATTTAATTAGTAGCCTAATAGTAACGTTCAGAGGATAAATTTAAAAATACTACTGTTATTGTGTCACGAAATGTAGTTTAAATAGTTTTTCAGTCGACAATGTAGTTGTTTAAAGCTCAAATCTGTGGTTTGTTTATAAAGATAGCGCCTATTTAAAAATTTGATCTGACGTTTTCTGAGTTGTAAGATGCGCTCAGCGCTCGTCTACCCCGCCTGGAACAGCCGTACCTCGGCCAGTGCTTCTGACGCTCAGCGCTCGTCTACCCCGCCTGGAACAGCCGTCCCTCGGCCAGTGCTTCTGACGCTCAGCGCTCGTCTACCCCGCCTGGAACAGCCGTCCCTCGGCCAGTGCTTCTGACGCTCAGCGCTCGTCTACCCCGCCTGGAACAGCCGTACCTCGGCCAGTGCTTCTGAAGTGTTGCCGCTGACTCGGATGTCTGTAGTCTAGTGGTTAAACATGAGATATAATTCGTCTTGTGTATATCTAACGGGCGATCTTTGGTCTCATTAATCTATAAATGGTTCCCTGGTAAATCGTTTTAGCTGAGGGCAAAGTGAAGTTTCATAACTTTATATTTAGGCTATTTTAACGTTGTATCCTGCTGTTGTATGTTTGACTGAAGCTACTTCTGTTATAATGGCTATTACTGATCAATAAAACTGAAATTTAACAAAAAGAGTTAAATATTAAAGTCACTATTTAGCTTATTTTTTATTGTGTATATTCTGTAATTGATAATTCTTATTCTATTGCTATTATTATAGCATTATTAATAAACTATGCTATTATCAATATTTTTATGATTGTATTATTGTACTTATGATATTATATAATTATTATACTATTCATTACTATTTTATTTGCTGTATACTATTTGTTTATTTTATTGACTAAACTATTTACTATTACTTCTCACTTTATGTTATATACTATTTGCATTGCACTATAGTTGTACCTATATGTATTATCATAAATGATCCATCAGTTATCTTTGTTATTGCTAAAATCTGGTCAATCACAGAAAATGCTTTTTCCACAATAAGAAAACTTAAATTATATCTCAGTATGGGGGTCTTCACCATTCTTATCCAAGAATAAAAAGCCAGATACATGACAAGCCTGAGCTTTGACCATTCTTTATTAAAAACATTTTTTTTTACAAGTCTAACTATCGAGATTTTAAATAACTAGAGATGGAACTTTTTGTACACCACATACAAACCACTGAAATCAGTTGATAAATGTAAAAACAGTTTGTTTTTATCCAGAAAAGACGCAGCTCACCCGTTTACTTACATTTGTTCACAGTGCAGTCTTGCCCTCCGCAAAATGGCGGACCCGTTGACGTATCACAGCAACGTTCCAAAGCGGCCAATAGGGCGTCTATGTATTTATTATGTCTATGGTCAGGCCAGTAGTAGGTGGCGATGTTACTTTACAACGAAACATAGGCTGAACACGTGACACGCATGTGCATGACGTCACTGTTTCACAAATTCACGTGATAGGCGATAACGGTATCGTTTTCAAAAACTTGCAATTTAAAACCGTTTTCAAAAGATTGTGTTTTCAGGCCCCCAAAATGTCGTTGAACTGAACGACAAACGCATAAAAAGTTTAACGTTTTTAGTTGAAAACGGTGTCGCGTAAACAGTCCCTTAGTGAATCGGATCGTTCTAATTGGTCCATTTCTCTCATACGTAGAATACATATATATATATATATATATATATACAAATATATACATTTTTATATTTTAAGTATATATATATATATTTATTAAATATTTAAACATAGTTATTTTAATATTATATTTAGGGTAGAGTGGGGGAAAATGCCCCCCTGGGGTAAAACGCCCCCCACCCGTTTTCCCCAAAATAACTACTAGAATGAATCAAGATAAATTTTTACTATTGCTATGCACTACGTTGACAACGGAGATATACAAGTCTCCATGGAGAAGCTGACACCAGCGACGTATTTGAAGAGAAGAGGATTACATGGAAAGTGCTATAACTTTCAGATATTAATAAACAAGTTTTTAATAGAATATTGTTCACAGTTATATCACATTGATGTATGATAGATGAATAGTGATGTCTGTAGTTTGAGAGCATATGTTATTTATAAGGAATATAATTATATTTTTTAAAAATAAACAATTTTTTAAAAAGACATAGCTTGTGGGGTAAAACGCCCCCTATGCTGAGGGGTAAAACGCCCCCCAAGGGGCATAGTTTCTCTTTATCATAATTACTACAGTAACATATTTCTGTTCATCAAAGTCTTTATTTTACACTCTAATGCAGTATAACTAGGCGGTAAAATCAAATTATTTGAACAAAACATGAAAAAATTACCTCAAGTGAGCATTAGCTAGCTTGGTGAATGCAATGATGGAAGGTGGTTAGGTGACCCAATGATAAAACACAGTGACCTTTAATGCATTTATGGAATATATTTCACTATAAAATATATACTAATTTATATTTAATATTTATTTAGGGTTTTCTGTTTTTCTTGATAATAGTGGTGAACAAATACTACATTAATTATCAACCCCATATAGGCCTAGTGTAGAAATCAAAATATTAAAATGTTAGAAATTTGGCTATTTTGTACATTGCTGAAATAAATATTAATAGGTATATATATATATACATGTTGTTGCATTACTTGCCTTTTACTTTTAGAGATTAAAAACTATGTTCATTTTGCTGTTGATCTATGAAGCAAACTGGTTGGTAAGAAAGGGGGCATTTTACCCCACCTTGGGGGGCGTTTTACCCCACCGCTGGGGCAAAACGCCCCCTTTGTACAAAAATATTTTCAGTCAAAAAAAAAAAAAAATTATTATGAAGGTTGAGCAATTTTAATATTTGGTAAATAACTCCTGCCATAGACACTCAAAACTGGGATGGCAATTCTAGTCACATTTATGTTTTGTTTCACAGTAATGTCACATTTTCCTTAAGGGGGGCGTTTTCCCCCACTCTACCCTAATCATATATTGTATACATTTCCTTGTTTAAGTTTGACATGCCAACCAATTTGAGATTCAATTTAAATTAAATTAAATTAAAAAAAAAATTGGGATACAGCTCTGATAAATTGATACGTAACAGTTAAATTGGATAGGTATATTTTTAAATTATAACAATGTATTGCCTGCTAAAACCTAAATTTAGTTAGTTATGTCTATACGGCTTGTAGTGGCTGAATACTTTTTTAAAGCAGTAGCTTGATTGTACTTTAACTATTTAAATTAGCTTGAAGTTTGGCAATCCACACTTTTAAAGTATCTTCCCCAACACTGGACAGCAGTGAAGCTCTTGATAAGATGAGGCCGTCGTTGCTTTAAGCCTGTTCGTATGACAGTGTAAGGCTTAGGACACACACTGAACGCTGTTGTGTGGAAACACCCGTACGTCAGGCCTCAGGAACTCCTCTCTGACTCAAGGCAAAGGAATCCCAGTCAGCTGGCCTGGTATGTATAGGAAACCTGCAGGACACGACCTCACGTCACATGACGCTGAAAATATGTGGCTTTTCTTAGCCTGAGTGCCTTGTCTGTTTCTCAGAGATAGCGTGTGAAACCCATAGACTGTAAAACAATATGGACGTAGTGTGCGTGACGTTCCCGTAGTGTTTCTGAAGAGCGTTTTTGAAGCCCAAAGTGGGCGGAGCCGGCCGTCGCCATCTTGGCTCCACATCACTCCCGGATACACGTAAATGTGCAGTGAGGCGGATTAGCTGAGGTGACGTGACGCTAACAGACAAACGGCTAGTAGTGACATCAGCGGCAATCCACCTGTCACTCAAGTGGCCACGCCCATAATTATGCTGAACTTTAAGGCTTAATATAATTTAAACGGATGAATTATAAAAAAATTCACCCTTCTCACAGTCGACATGAAGGGCAAAATTAGCGATATAGACCAAAACCACTTTCCGCACCAGACTGTAAACATGTTTTATTCTGCTGTAAAGTTGGGCATTTTTAACATGCGGGTCTATGGGATTGAGTCTCTTCTGCAGCCGGCCTCTAGTGGCCAGTCGATGAACTGCAGTTTTAAAGGGGTGGTTGATTATGATTTCACTTTTTTAACTTTAGTTAGTGTGTAATGTTGCTGTTTGCAACATCTGCAAAGTTATAACGCTCAAAGTTCAAAGCAAAGGGAGATATTTACAGTAATTGCTTTTTAAGGACTACAACAAACGGCTGGTTGGAACTACAACGAGCTTCTTCATGGGTTTGTGACATCACTGACACTATAATTTACATAAACCCCGCCCCCGGGAACTCGATTTATAGGTTATCATGACCGAATATGCTAATCAATGACTAGAAGATAGTTAACTCCACATCAGCTGCATAAACTCATCATCTAACATTCAGAAATGTCCTGTTGCTTCTACATGTCGTCACTTCTTCTTGAGTCTCTCCATCTTTGTTCGACTCCGGTTTGAACATAAAAGGCTAAACGTTTTTGAAATTTTCAGTGTGTGTGTGTGAGGTAATCTGAGCTGCTAAGACACACACACACACACACACACACACACACACACACAAGCTCTTGAAGCTCCGCCCCCTCTGCTGGGAGCAGCAGCTCATTTGCATTTAAAGGGACACACACAAAAACGGCGTGTTTTTGCTCACACTCAAAAAGTGACACATTTAACATGCTATGAAAAAATATCTGTGGGGTATTTTGAGCTAAAACTTCACACACACACTCTGGGGACATCAGAGACTTATTTTAATCAAGAGAGAGAGACAGTGAGACCTCATGTAACTGCAGTGTCATGCCGGGATCCGCGAGTAAGTAAATCAGCGCAGCACTCGGAGGAACGATCACCCTTCACTAAATTATTCAGCGGCAGAGAAAGTGAAGGACTCGCTGATGAGCTGTATGATTTTCAATAAAGGTCACAATAGGATGGAAAAATCCATGACTCTTTTGGCTCCTCCTGAAGGAGAAGAAACAGATATCATTTCAACTTTAAATATCACCTGTCGTACCATTTAAAACTGACCCAGTTATTTGAAATTGGCTGTAAAAGACAGTCAGAAAAGTCTGTTTTGCCAGAAAGTTTACCAATGAAAGCTTTGAGAGCATCTAATGTAGCCTATATGACGATGTTTAGCAGATTTACACATTTACAATTTCTTTCTCATCCAGACTCAAAGTATTAAAGGGATGGTTCACCTAAAAATAATCATGCTAGCAACATGCTAAGTGTGTTAGTAATGTGTTAAATCATGCTATCAATGTGCTAAATCAGCATGTTAACATGATTTAACATATTGCTAGCCTGATTTAGCATAAATGTGCTAGCCTGATTTAGCATAGATGCTAGCCTGATTTAGCATAAATGTGTTAAATCACGTGAGCATTGTGCTTAATAATGCTAGCAACCTGCTAATTAGGTTAGCAATGTGCTCATTCATGCTAGCAACATGCTAAATCATGCTAGCAACACGTTAAATAATGCTAGCAAATGTTAAATCATGATATCAACATGCTAATCAAGTTAACAATGTGATAAATAATGTTAACAACCTTCTAATTATATTAACAGTGTGCTACAGGGTTCTCAAGTCTCACGCATTGGCCGTGAGACACACGCAATTTAACCAGTTCACACGCTCACACGCCACACCGTGTATTTCTCACGCTGAAAGGCAATGCCAACCAAGTTGTCCTGCAAGCTTTATAACGTTGTATACGAGGCGCATGCACACAAAGATAAGTTTCCTGCCGCCAGCGCGTATCTCTCGGCCAGATTGCGTTCGTTACTAGGCAACTTATAGACGCGCGAAGTCCGCGAACACACACGGAAGTTCGGCCACCGCGACATCGCGCGAACACACGTCGTGATGGAGAAAGTAAGTCGGAAGAAAGCTCGCCTAACATTTTTAGACTAGAAGTTCTAGAACATTTAGCCCAGTCAAAAACTCTACAACTGCTTTGCAACCAGGCCAAAAGCTTTGGCTCAGTTTGGCTAAGGAAATGTTATTGGGTATGGGAAGGAATGAAGATGTATTTCTTCAGTTTATTTTAAATTCTATATTATACTGTATTAATAGTATTTCTAGTTACATTAAGGCTAAAGCAGAGTGCTCTTGGTAATATTGTATATCCTGTCAAAACATACATTAGCCTAATCATTGCCATTGCATTTGTATTTTTCAAAGATGTCAGGGAAAAATGCAAAAATATATTTTTTCCAAACATTTTGGAGCAATTTGTTATATATTTGTAGCCTAATTTTGAAATATAACATTAAAGAGTAGGCCTATATTTGATGTGATGAATTGCTCTGTCATTTATCAGATTTACCAATTGTTATAATTTCAATTTTTGCTGGTTAATTATGAACAATGGGTAAAATTGGGGGCGGGGCTAGGCGGGGGCGGTGCTCCATTTAGGCTCCTCCCCTAACCGCATGTGATCTCACTCCAAGCTTTTGATAAAACTTGAGAACCCTGGTGTGCTAATTCATGATAGCAAATGTTAAATTATGATATCAACATGCTAATCAAGTTAACAATCTAATAAATAATGTTAACAACCTTCTAATTGTATTAGCAGTGTGCTGCAACATGTTAGATCATGATAGCAACATGCTAATAATGCTAGTAACGTGCTAAATCAGGCTAGCAATGTGCTTAATCATGCTAGCAACATGGTAAATCTGGCTAGCAATGTGGTAAATCATGTTAGCAACATGTTAATAATGTACTTAATCATGTTAGCATTGTGCTTAAGAATGCTAGAAACATGCTAAATAATGCTAGCAACCTGCTAATTATATTAGGAATATGCTAATTCATGCTAGCATGCAAAATGTTAAATCATGCTAACAACAAGGTAAATTATGCTAGCAAAATGCTAAATCATGTTAGCAACATGCTAATCATGTTAGCAATGTGATAAATCATGTTGGCAACATGCTATTCATGCTAGCAAAAGGTTAAATCAATGTTGGGATCATGCCTAATCATAATAGCAACATGCTAATCATGTTATCAACATGATCAATCTTGTAAGCAACATGCTAATCATGCTAGCTTAAAGCTAAATCAATGATAGGAACATGCCTAATCATGTTAGCAATGTGTTCAATCATGTTAGCAACATGTTAACAATGTGTTAAACCATGCTAGCAACATGTTAAATCATTCTAGCAATGTGCTGAAACATGCTAACAACATATAAAAATCAACTATATTTCTGTCTGTCTGTCTGATTGTATTGCTTTCAAAACATTCAAACTTTAAACTACTTCAAACTGAACACCTTCTAACTTCAAGCTTTTCAAACTTTCTGGCCAGGCTTTCTCAAGCCAACTTCAAACTTTGTCTTAATGCACTTTTTATCAAGTTGTGTTTATAAGGCTCCTTGATATTTCAGTAATTCAAATACAGGTTACAAACTACAAATTATTCATGAGTTTTAAGGAGCAGTTTGTCGGTATGCCAGAAATGCATCTCAAAAGAGCAAATATAGTTAATACACTCTAAAAAAATGCTGGGTTGTTTCAACCCAAATTTGGGTCAAATATGGACAAACGCAAATGTTGTAAAAATTTACAGTTGAAAGTGAAAGTTGGGTTAAAATTTTAAATGACATTTTTAACCCAACGTTTGGGTTTGTCCATATTTGACCCAAATTTGGGTTGAAACAACCCAGCATTTTTTAGAGTGTATAATAATATAAAGTTGCTAAGCGTCACAGAAAGTGGCGTGAGCTTTAGAAAGAGACTATTTGTGACACAATTTTGGAGTCCACTTGTTTCCAAAGCCAACAGTGATGAGTAATCTGATGTACCGCATGCAAAAGCACAAAACTTTCACCTTATTTCAAACATTTGGAAAGGCCTTCAACCCAGTCTGCACACAGCCAACTGTTAAACATAGGAAGGAATCTGCAGACGGCCATAATGGGGGAGTCGTGAGGTCAAATGATTGGTCAGATATAGTGGCCATGGCATATGAAGCCTATTTCAAAATATGGTTGAACATGTATGGGAAGTTCTGGAGCTCAGAGTTCGACCTTTCGAAGAAAAGGCTTTGTTTTTTGCCCATGCTTTTTAGAAAATACTGACCATACGATATACTGAATTGACTCTAAAGAGAAGCTTCAACACTTCAGTGCTAAAAAATAAAGCTTTCAAAAGGAGGTTTTGCAGTGATGCCATAGAAGAACCATCATTCGGGATAAACTTTCAGTAAACGGTTCTTACATGAACCATTTTCCACTATAAATAACATTCTGTGGAACAGAAACCCTTGTCAAAAAGAAGTGCGCAAAAAAAAAAAAAAAGTATATAAGATTTGCCAGTAATTTTAACCACATTTCAAAGACAATAGAATTATGAGATTACATTAAGTGGGTCATAAAAAGCTTTGCATCATAAAAATGATGCACTGAGAAATGTTTTCAACTGTTTGTATTAATGATCTCTGTGGGTTTTTTCCATTATTTTATTACAGGAATTATTGTGCATTAGTTACATTTACAAGGAAACAACTTAAAATGAATAATGAGCACATCTTCATGATTTGCTTTAGGAAAAATGTTTTCACTTTACTTAAAGACAACAATGATGCATTTATAGAGGTTAGTAACTGTATTATTGCTCACAAAAAGTGTTTATAAGACCATAACACGGCTATTAATAACAGTATATTCACTTATTTGACAGAAATAAATCTGAATTACTAAAAAATCATTGTAACTATAAAATAATAACATTATAGCAATGCAAATTGCATCTTTATAAATAAATTCATGGAACCATATACGACTGACAAAAAAAAGCCCTCTTATGTTCAACTAATACACATTTAGCCTATCATGCATTTTAAATAACATGCAATTAAGTGTCTGAAAACATTACATTCAGTTCGCACTATATATTCTTTTAAAGTCCGTCTGTGGTGAAAATCCAGCGTTTAATGTCGTTTATGTGGTGTTTTTAATACGCTTTAAGACAAACCATGTGTAAGTTCATAAGTCGACAGCATTGCTGAGTATTTTCTGCTTAAAACTGCAGTGAACCAAAGACAGTCTCAAAAACACGGTTTGAAATCGCTGGTGTTTCTGACGTCACAAACGACCTTGTAACCAATCAGATCAACGTGTGATCGTCAACCAGTGGATCTCTGAGCTGAGGGAGTGAGTGGAGGCGGGGCTCATTTGCATATTCATAGAGCCGCGCATACTAAATGAGGTGAGGGTGTCGAGTTACATTCAAGATATTTTACATGAGGAAAAAAATGTATGGAAAAACCGGTGATCAAAGATGAGTTTTAAGGGATACAATAGGGGACTTTTTTCCATAAATTACAAGTGTGCTCTTCTCTTTCTCAAAGGGAAAGTCCAATGGATGTAAAATGTTCTTCATGCAACCATTGATTCCAATAAAGCACCTTTATTTTTTGAGAGTGCATACATATCTGAGACGCAATAAAAACTGCAACACATAAACATTCCACGTTTGGACCCCACCGTATATGTTTCTGAACGTCTCCCCGTGTGTTTCCCCGTTTGCTCCCAGGCCGTCCTTGTGTGTGTGTGTGTGTGTGTGTGTGTGTGAGAACTCGAGCCGAATACCTGGCAACAGCTCAAGCAGGATGAATTACGGGGAGAGCGCCAGTATTCAACACTCGCCTCTCATTCCTGTGCGGTGGTCATGACTGCTCAGCTCGGCACAGACTCGGTGAATATACGGCACATACTCTCCACAGCTCGGGTCCAGCGATCAGTCAAAAGGAGAGCTGAGGTCACTGAAGGACCGCTGAGAAAAGAGCGCACACAATCATCGCCACCATGCTGGGAACCCTTTTAAAGAGGCCTATTCTTGTACATGAGAAACCTTCTCTGACTCCAGATTATTGATTCCTTTGTGCTTATGCTGAGAATGGAGACTTGAGAAATGCACCTGTGAGTCCAGAGCCGCATGATGTTCATGCTTTATTGAGAGGGTAAGCTGAGCCACTAGTCCCCCGACACTGAAAAAAAAAAAATTACTCGGAAACAATTCTCACTCAGCAGGAATTGCTAGTAAATTTCACAAATAATTATAAAAAATGACAAGTAACACACTGCACTCTAAAAAATGCTGGGTTGTTTTAACCCAATTTTGGGTCAAATATGGACAAACCCAGCTGTTGGGTTAAATTTATAAATTGCATTTTAATCCAATATGTGGGTTTGTTCATATTTGACCCAAAATTGGGTTAAAACAACCCAGCATTTTTTGAAGTGGGAAGACCAATATAGTCTTTTCAGTAACACTTTCTATGAAGCCCCATTTATACTTATTTGTATTACTATTCTATAAATATATTTATAAAGACTCATTAAGACCTATACTGCATTATAACAGTTATAGTCACATCTATATTATTTTTATAATTACTTAGTCGTTTCAATGTGCATGTTCATAATCCGTGATGCACTGAAACATTTTTTCAACTGTTTGTATTAATGCTCTCTGTTGGTTTTTTCATTATTTTATTACAGGAATTATTGTTCATTAGTTACATGTACAAGCAAACAACTTAAAATGAAATGATTTCTATAACATTTGCTTTAGGAAAATTGCATCCTATATGTTTTCACTTTACTTAAAGACAACAATGATGCATTTATAGAGGTTAGTAACTGTATTATTACTCACAATAAGTATTTATAAACATAACACGGCTATTAATCACAATATATATTTACTTGTTTGACAGAAATAAATCTGAATTACTAAAAAATTATTGTAACTATAATATAATAACATTATAGCAATGCAAGTTGCATCTTTATAAATACATTCATGGAACCATACGACTGACTAATTAATACTTATAAATCAGTGTATAATGGATTATGAGCATGTGCATTGAAAAATCAAATGCATGACTTATAAGTAATTATAAAAAATAATATAAATGTAACTATAATTGTTCTTATAATGCAGTATAGGTCTTAATGAACCTTTATATTTATAAAATAATAATACTTATAAATAAGTATAAATGGAGCTATAATTCATTATTAGCATGGTCTTCATAAAAAGTGTTACGTATTTTCTTTTAAAACAGACTCCGATCATCTTTGTTTATAACTTTTTTCTCAGTCTAGTCAGTTGCAGGTGGTGTTAGGGGGAGGGGCATACATTCTACAGAGCACCTGATTGGACAAACATTTGGCCACGCCCCTGAGTGCAAGATGAGTCATCTGTATTTTTTCTCCTTTTTCCAGGAAAAAATACATTTTATACCTGCTTTTAAAAATGTGAATTTTGTCAACATTTTTAACTACATTATAGCATATTGATGACCTCAAAACTGATGAGCGGAGGTGATATTTGTTTGTTTTTAAAGACCCTGGCCTACAAGTTTGATTAAACCATGAAAATATGAGGAAAATATGTCAAATATTTTAAATATGAAGGAAGAACAAAATGGTACACGTGGTTAAGGTATTTATCTGGCAAAAAAAAAGCAAACTACAGCTTTCCTATGCGAGAAAAAATGCATAGAATCAGAAAGCTGACAGGAAAAAGCACAAATTGACTACAACTTAATCAGTTATTAATATTTAGTTGTTTTTCTCTTGTTTTTGCATGTGTTTATCATTTCTGGCCAAAAATTATGTCCACACAATTTGTCAGGTTTCATTGCGTTATTATCACAAATACAACAATCGACTCCAAGCACAACTATATATGCTTACAAAATCTTTAAGAAATTTTTAATAATATTTCAAAAAAGAGTGAAGATTTTTCTAGACCACACATCACTTTTGGCCACTAGTGTATGTACTAAAAGCCATAAAACTCATTTTGATTGCAAAGTACCCTATTCGGTGCCAATAACAGAATATCTGAAGAAAAACAGAGATTTTATAAGTCAAGAGTTTATTGTATGTATTGTGTTGTACACTGGCTGAGTCATGGTTGTCCAAGACAAAAATCCCCAGAAATACGACAATAAAGTAAACTAAACTAAATTAATGCAAAAGGAGTTGTATGTTGTATATATATATATATTAGGGATGCACGATATATCGGCCACCATATCAGTATCGGCTGATATATGTTCATTTTTAATGTTATCGTTATCGGCCCGATAAGAACATTTTGCCGATATATTAAAGCCAATAAATAATGTATTATTTCCGTCAGCTGAGACTCTTCAGATGCGCACTGTTCAACATGATGGTTTTAAATTTTATTTAAAGATGCTTGAAATATGATTGGAATCGTTTCAAAAAAGGAAAATACAGTAAAGTGCAACATGTGCAAGTCTGTCATATCGGCTACATAACATTATCATGAGAACATCATCATAATTGTGTGTTTGGGACACGATGAGACTTTTGTTTTTGTAATCAGGCTCTCAAAAATTATATACAAATTTGGATTTAGATTTATCGGCCAATATATCGATTATCGGCTTTCAAATATAAAGATTTATCGGTTATCGGTATCGGCCAAAATTAGCATCAAACCGAAACAGTAATTTCATCTTCTTAGCAGTTTCCAGTCGTGTTATTACAGGGATTTAGGAAATGACTAGCACCAATATCCTGATGGTAAATCAGAATCCTGTGGACTGAAGAGCTTCATTACGTGTGTTTCGTCTAGAGCTTTAACAGCTGTGGCCCGAGGGAGACGGGATTAAAGCTGTGTTCCTCTAATCGGACACGACGAGTGCTGATCAGGTGAGGACCGGCATGACTGGAAACTCCAAACCTCAGACACTTCACAAAGTGTGACGTTCTGTGTGTTCGTCAGATGATGCACATTTATTCCCCTCTAACTGTAGATGTGACCTTATTGAAGAGATGAAATCATCTAATATAGTTGTCTAATGACTGTTAGTGGACATGTAGTTGCAAAGTTATTAACCAAATAAAGTGTTAATGACTTTTTTTATTTTTAAATTATGTAGATTGACGAATCAGGCACAGTTAACAAGGAACTTGTATTATTGATGCAAATAGGGTTCATTTTGATTTCATGCAGGATTTAAGCTTTTATAGCTTCACATTAATATTTGCTTTATTTTTAGAGTCTTTAGTGAGACGGTGTGGGGAGGGGGCGTGGTCCAGTGAGAGGGGCGTGGTCCAGCGATGGGGGCGTGGTCCAGTGAGGGGTGTGTGGTCCGGCGAGAGGGGCGTGGTCCAGTGATGGGGAGTGGTCCGGAGAGGGGGCATGGTCCAGTGAGGGGGCGTGGTCCAGTGAGGGTGTGTGGTCCAGTGAGGGGTGTGTGGTCTGGCGAGAGGGGCGTGGTCCAGTGATGGGGAGTGGTCCGGAGAGGGGGCATGGCCAGTGAGGGGGCGTGGTCCAGTGAGGGTGTGTGGTCCAGTGAGGGTGTGTGGTCCAGCGAGAGCGGCGTGGTCCAGTGATGGGGAGTGGTCCGGAGAGGGGGCATGGTCCAGTGAGGGGGCGTGGTCCAGTGAGGGTGTGTGGTCCAGTGAGGGGTGTGTGGTCTGGCGAGAGGGGCGTGGTCCAGTGATGGGGAGTGGTCCGGAGAGGGGGCATGGCCAGTGAGGGGGCGTGGTCCAGTGAGGGTGTGTGGTCCAGCGAGAGGGGCGTGGTCCAGTGAGAGGGGCGTGGTCCAGCGATGGGGCGTGGTCCAGTGAGGGCTGTGTTGTCCTTCGAGGGGGCGTAGTCCAGCGAGGGGTGTGTGGTCCGGCAAGAGGGGCGTGGTCCAGTGATGGGGAGTGGTCCGGAGAGGGGGCATGGTCCAGTGAGGGTGTGTGGTCCAGCGAGGGGTGTGTTGTCCAGCGATGGGGCGTGGTCCGGCGAGGGGGCGTGGTCCAGTGAGGGGGCGTGGTCCAGTGAGGGTGTGTGGTCCAGCGAGGGGTGTGTGGTCCAGCGATGGGGAGTGGTCCAGCGAGGGGAGTGGTCTAGCGAGGGGCCTGGTCCAGCGAGGGGAGTGGTCTAGCGAGGGGAGTGGTCTAGCGAGGGGCCTGGTCCAGCGAGGGGAGTGGTCTAGCGAGGGGCCTGGTCCAGCGAGGGGGAGTGGTCCAGCGAGGGGAGTGGTCTAGCGAGGGGCCTGGTCCAGCGAGGGGAGTGGTCTAGCGAGGGGCCTGGTCCAGCGAGGGGCCTGGTCCAGCGAGGGGTGTGTGGTCCAGCGATGGGGCGTGTTCCAGCGAGGGGGCGTGGTCAAGTGGGGGCGACCCAATGTTCCAGCGAGGGGGCGTGGTCAAGTGAATGACGTGGTCCAGCAATGGGGAGTGGTCCTGCGATGGGGCCTGGTCCAGCGAGGGGGCGTGGTCAAGTGGGGGCGACCCAATGTTCCAGCGAGGGGGCGTGGTCAAGTGAATGACGTGGTCCAGCAATGGGGAGTGGTCCAGCGATGGGGCCTGGTCCAGCGAGGGGGCGTGGTCAAGTGAATGACGTGGTCCAGCGATGGGGAGTGGTCCGGCGAGAGGGACGTGGTCCAGCAATGGGGCCTGGTCCAGCGAGGAGGCGTGCTCAAGTGAATGACGTGGTACTGCAAGAGGGGCGTGGTCCAGTGAGGGGGTGTGGTCCAGCGAGGGGGCGTGGTCCAGTGAGGGGTGTGTGTCTTGTTTCAGTGACTGGCATGGAGAGACCGGATAAAAGCCACCAGGAAACGGATACAGAGGAAGAGAGAGACTGGATGGGACTTATGTGTGTCTGAGGACTGAGGACTGGAAACCCAAGAGCTGCAGTGAAAGAGTTGATTTATTGTTATTTATAACCTTTTGTTTGTGATTGCTTGGAATTACTGTAATAAAACACGCGAGTGTCAGTCAGCTGACCCCGTGTTCTTCCTCCCTCACACTGAAATCATCACGGACGGATTTTGCAGCAACATATTCTTATTCATTTGAGGTTTAAGCCTTGAATCTTTCAGTGCCTCAGTGAGAATGTGTGAAACTAAATATTAGCAAAGAGATCTGGCTCTATTCCAGTTCCAGACACGTGATGTAATCGTGTATAATAGGGATGCACTGATATGAAAGTTTATGATACCAATAATCGATAATTCTTTATATTTGAAAGCCGATAACCGGTATATTGGCCGATAAATCTAAATCAAATTTTTTTAGAATTTTTGAGAGCCTGATTACAAAAACAAAAAGGTTGTATCATGTCCCAATCACACAATTATAAT
>JARWKJ010000018.1:39319701-39337201 GCA_029959095.1 Rhinichthys osculus
CCAAAAGGTCAAAAAACAATATAAAACCAATATAAAAATATTGCATTTGAAATGTGTGTTATATCACTGAACTCTGAACATTCTTCTAACATTATGGAACGTTACTTTTGAATGTTCTCTGAAACAAGTAGAAACATTTAAAACATATTAGATGAATATATGACTGAGAGAGAAAAAAAAACGTTCCATGAACGATGAAGAAATAATGTTTTGATTGAACATTCTATTAATGTTTCTGGATGAATGTTTGTTCAGAAGGTTTTTTTTTCTTCTACTTTTATGGGGTTTACTGGAGCTCGACAGCCTGGGATCAATAAAAAAATGATTTTTGTGAAGACGTTTCTTGTGTGTTCCACGAATAAATAACCGCATACAGGTTTGGAACAACATGAGGGATAATAAACAGTCATAGAACTTTCAGTTTTGGGGGAACTGTCCCTTTAAGAGATGAACATTATACTAGAGTATATAGTAAATATACTTACAGTCAGGGGCGGCCTTACCTATGTTTCACCCGTTTCAATTGAAACGGGCCCCGCCCTCCAAGGGGGCCCCAACTGACCAGCAAAATCCCATTCATTTTCTCCGTAGGATATTGATTTTCAGCCATAATGTCTAAACCATTCAAGGTAGATTTACCACGAGCTACGAGGTTGTGAAATGAAAGTTTCTGCTCCTTTAAAAGCCACAAGCTACGAAATCAACCTTGTTATTTGCAAAACACTGACGTCTCTGATTGGTCCAACTCGCGGTTACCATGGCAACGTTTACCACCCCCGCGAAGGGCTCAAGCGATCTGAAGTATAATATCGGTAATTTATGTATTTAAACCTTTGCCTGTTTTGCGTTAGGTTAAAATGTTATTTTGAGCAGAAAAAGAATTTTAAGAGGAAATGAAACGTACATGTGCCAGTGGTGCTGAAAAACGAAAGATATCGGACAACAAAAGAAAAGCTTCATTCAGTCTACCAAAAGTGAAGTTACCCTGCGTGAAAGGGTGAGGCTTATTCCAACGTAAAACGCTGTATGTATAGTTTTAGTCAAATAAGGTTGGATTATTTCTATGTTGAGCTGCCTGTTCATGAAGCTGAAAGTGCACGTAATAAAATAATATATCATTGATGCAAACCAACAGGAATCCTTGCTTTTTCTGCTCTATTACGTTTATGTTTTATGTGGGTAGGGCCCCATATTAGTTATTGAAACGGCCCCCAGATGCTTAAGGCCGCCACTGCTTACAGTATGTGCAGTATATAAGCAGCTCATGTAGACATAAGCATACAAATCTGACTCTGAAAACTGTTTTTCAAAAAGGAAAGACTAAATACGACTCAACCATCAATCTCAACAACAAATGGGACAAATGTAACGAAACGGAACAAAATGGAACAAATTGAACAAATGGAAAAAGTGGAACAAATGGAAAGGTTGTAATGGATGGGACAAATTGAACAAAGTGAAACAAAAAGTGAAACAAAAGTGAAACAAAAGTGAAACAAAAGTGAAACAAAAGTGAAACAAAAGTAAAACAAAAGTAAAACAAAAGTGAAACAAAAGTGCAACAAAAGTGAAACAAAAGTGAAACCAAAAAAAGTGAAACAAAAGTGAAACAAAAGTGAAACAAATTGAACAAATGTAATGGTTGTAATGGATGGAACAAATTGAACAAATTGAACAAATGGAAAAAATAAAACAAATTGAACAAATTTGTGAAACAAAAGTGAAACAAAAGTGAAACAAATTGAACAAATGTAACGGTTGTAATGGATGGAACAAATTGAACAAATTGAACAAATGGAAAAAAGAAAACAAATTGAACAAATTGAACAAAGTGAAACAAAAAGTGAAACAAAAAGGAACAAATTGAACAAATGGAAAAAGTGGAACAAATTGAACAAATGGAACGGTTGTAGTGGATGGAATAAATGGAACCTAACAATTAATTATTTATCATTTTTTTCACAGGACGCATTTTCGCTTGTCTCAGGTTTTGGACCCCTACCGTATCCAGCTTATTTTGCAGTGCAGAAGCACAGGCTGTTTTCTGTGAATGTGGTTCTGATTCATCAGCTCCTATAGGGAAATGACTAGAAGAATTAGAAGAGTGTGATTCTCTCCTCACCTGCTACTGTACTTTCTCTCTTGCACAAACACTGAGGAAGGATTTTCCCTGTGTGTGAATGGTTCGTGTCTTCCAGCGTAACAGCCGTGTGATTCATCCTTTCTCATGTTTCAGGGGTTTTATGGCTCTTTCGACTGGAGAAAACGGCACCTTTCCATGTCCTGCTCATTTAAAGGGTTTTGTTTTTGTGAAGGAATAACTGGCATCTGTTTGTTTTTGGTACTCTGTTAAAGCATTAAAATTGTAAATGCATGTTTCTGGCCTCATTGTTAATGATTCATATAGTGATGCACAAGGCTGGTGCCAATATGCAGATCATTATTTATGGGCTCATAATAGCACATTACTTCAATTGCAATTAATCCTTTAACATTGACTTTAACATTCAATCTAATCACTCAGCCACTCGAGCACCAAACACTGTTGTGCGAATGAACGGCCAGAACACATTAAAAGTTTTCTGTTTTCTGTTAAAAAAGCGGCCCCGAAGTGAATAACTAATGATCTTTGCAATGGAAGTGAATCAATCAAAACTAACTTTAGCTGGACAATAACTTTATTCTAGAGCTGCTGTAAAGCCTAAACACTCTCTGTTACTGTAATCTCCTGTTATCACTGTGAAGCTGCTGTGGAACAGTGAATATGAACACTCACATAAATATTATAATAAAATGCCCCTTTCATTTTGCCGTCCATCATTTCACATGTGAGCTGTTGGCGTGTGAGTAAAGGCTGTAGCCGGTGGGTTAGTGTTGAGTAACTAGTCCTTCATCTCGCTCTGTAAATCCTGCAGGATGCATTACTGGGATTGCCTTATGTAATATCTCTCTATGCTCAGCGATAAAGCACAGAAAAGCATGGATTGTAACAGAACGTTTTGACATGAAATGCTGCCATGGGTGTTTCATGAGTTCAGCCCAAATTCAATCTATATGCAAAACTGGCTATTAATCACACCGCCTCGTACAGACGCACACAAATATCTAACACTCACAAGGTGAATGACTCACTGTCAGCACTATAGTGGACAAACTGTATGACACTTATTTTGTAAAACAAAATCAATATTTTTTATGTGTGGTCCAGGTAATATATGATCTGCTGTAAGTGACCGACACTAATTGAGTACACTTCAACCGGTCATATCTGAAAGTGCATATGTATAGAAAGAGTAAAAATATAGCCAAAAATAAATAAATATATTTGAAAAAAAAAAAATATTTGGAAACCAAAAAAGTATTTAAACCTGGCAGAAAGGTTAAGCAAAAAAAATTAAAAATCAGAAAGATTTAGCTAAAATGTAAGCAAAAAAATGTAAGTCATTCCACCGACAAGAATCCATGAACCACATTATCAAATGTTTACTAAAGCAGCATAATATATTAAAACTATTTAAAATGGTAATGTAGCATAGTGCTGTTGTACAATCACAAATGCTGTGATTCAATTGAATAAATAGTACAAATGGAACAAATGGACCAAACGGAACAAACAAATGGACAAATTTTTTACTCAACAAATGGGACATGAGTAACAAACTCATGAGTAACAAACGAACAAACAAATGGACAAATGGGACAAACGGAACAAATAGAACAAACAAACAAAACAAACAAATGGACAAACGGGACAAACGGAACAAACAAATGGACAAACAAAACAAACAAAACAAACAAATGGACAAACGAAACAAACAAATGGACAAACGGGACAAACAAATGGACAAACGGAACATACAAATGGACAAACGAAACAAACAAAACAAACAAATGGACAAACGAAACAAACAAATGGACAAACGGGACAAATGGACAAAAAATAAAAAAAATAAAATAAAAAAAAACGAACAAAACGAACAAAACAAACAAAACAAACAAAACAAACAAATGGACAAACTGGACAAACGGAACAAACAAATGGCCAAACAAAACAAACAAATGGACAAACGAAACAAACAAATGGACGAACGGGACAAACGGAACAAACAAATGGACAAACGGGACAAACGGAAACAAACAAATGGACAAACGAAACAAACAAAACAAACAAATGGACAAACGGGACAAATGGACAAACGGGACAAATGGACAAACAAAACAAACAAAACAAACAAAACAAACAAAACGAACAAAACAAACAAAACAAACAAAACAAACAAATGGACAAACGGGACAAACGGGACAAACAAATGGACAAACAAAACAAACAAATGGACAATCGAAACAAACAAATGGACAAACGGGACAAACGGAACAAACAAATGGACAAACGGGACAAACGGAACAAACAAATGGACAAACGAAACAAACAAAACAAACAAATGGACAAACGGGACAAACGGAACAAACAAATGGACAAACAGGACAAACGGAACAAACAAATGGACAAACGAAACAAACAAATGGACAAACGGGACAAACGAACCAAACAAATGGGCAAACGGGACAAACGAAACAAACAAATGGACAAACGGGACAAACGAAACAAACAAATGGGCAAACGGGACAAACGAAACAAACATGGACAAACGGGACAAACGAAACAAACAAATGGACAAACGGAACATACAAATGGACAAACGAAACAAACAAAACAAACAAATGGACAAACGAAACAAACAAATGGATAAACGGGACAAACGAAACAAACAAATGGACAAACAGGACAAACGGAACAAACAAATGGACAAACGGGACAAATGGAACAAACAAATGGACAAACGGAACAAACAAATGGACAAACGGGACAAACGGAACAAACAAATGGACAAACGGGACAAACGGAACAAACAAATGGACAAACGGAACAAACAAATGGACAAACGGGACAAACGGAACAAACAAATTGACAAACGGGACAAACGGAACAAACAAATGGACAAACGAAACAAACAAAACAAACAAATGGACAAACGAAACAAACAAATGGACAAACGGGACAAACGAAACAAACACATGGACAAACGGGACAAACGAAACAAACACATGGACAAACGGGACAAACGAAACAAACACATGGACAAACGGGACAAACGAAACAAACACATGGACAAACGGGACAAACGGAACAAACAAATGGACAAACGGGACAAATGGAACAAACAAATGGACAAACGGAACAAACAAATGGACAAACGGGACAAACGGAACAAACAAATGGACAAACGGGACAAACGGAACAAACAAATGGACAAACGAAACAAACAAAACAAACAAATGGACAAACGAAACAAACAAATGGACAAACGGGACAAACAAATGGACAAACGAAACAAACAAAACAAACAAATGGACAAACGAAACAAACAAATGGACAAACGGGACAAACGGGACAAACGAAACAAACACATGGACAAACGGGACAAACGAAACAAACACATGGACAAACGGGACAAACGAAACAAACACATGGACAAACAGGACAAACGGAACAAACAAATGGACAAACGAAACAAACAAATGGACAAACGGGACAAACGAAACAAACACATGGACAAACGGGACAAACGAAACAAACACATGGACAAACGGGACAAACGAAACAAACACATGGACAAACGGGACAAACGAAACAAACACATGGACAAACAGGACAAACGGAACAAACAAATGGACAAACGGGACAAACGGAACAAACAAATGGACAAACGGGACAAACGGAACAAACAAATGGACAAACGGGACAAACGAAACAAACACATGGACAAACGGGACAAACGAAACAAACACATGGACAAACGGGACAAACGAAACAAACACATGGACAAACAGGACAAACGGGACAAACGAAACAAACACATGGACAAACGGGACAAACGAAACAAACACATGGACAAACAGGACAAACGGAACAAACAAATGGACAAACGGGACAAACGAAACAAACACATGGACAAACGGGACAAACGAAACAAACACATGGACAAACGGGACAAACGAAACAAACACATGGACAAACAGGACAAACGGAACAAACAAATGGACAAACGGGACAAACGAAACAAACACATGGACAAACGGGACAAACGAAACAAACACATGGACAAACGGGACAAACGAAACAAACACATGGACAAACGAAACAAACAAAACAAACAAATGGACAAAAGAAACAAACAAATGGACAAACAGGACAAACGGAACAAACAAATGGACAAACGGGACAAACGGAACAAAAAAATGGACAAACGGGACAAACGGGACAAACGAAACAAACACATGGACAAACAGGACAAACGGAACAAACAAATGGACAAACAGGACAAACGGAACAAACAAATGGACAAACGGGACAAACGGAACAAACAAATGGACAAACGGGACAAACGGAACAAACAAATGGACAAACGGGACAAACGGAACAAACAAATGGACAAACGGGACAAACGGAACAAACAAATGGACAAACAGGACAAACGGGACAAACGAAACAAACACATGGACAAACGGGACAAACGAAACAAACACATGGACAAACGGGACAAACGAAACAAACACATGGACAAACGGGACAAACGAAACAAACACATGGACAAACAGGACAAACGGAACAAACAAATGGACAAACGGGACAAACGAAACAAACACATGGACAAACGGGACAAACGAAACAAACACATGGACAAACGGGACAAACGAAACAAACACATGGACAAACGAAACAAACAAAACAAACAAATGGACAAACGAAACAAACAAATGGACAAACGAAACAAACAAATGGACAAACGAAACAAACAAAACAAACAAATGGACAAACGAAACAAACAAATGGACAAACGGGACAAACGGGACAAACGAAACAAACACATGGACAAACGGGACAAACGAAATAAACAAATGGACAAACGAAACAAACACATGGACAAACGGGACAAACGAAACAAACACATGGACAAACGGGACAAACGAAACAAACACATGGACAAACGGGACAAACGAAACAAACACATGGACAAACAGGACAAACGGAACAAACAAATGGACAAACGGGACAAACGGAACAAACAAATGGACAAACGGGACAAACGGAACAAACAAATGGACAAACGAAACAAACAAAACAAACAAATGGACAAACAAAACAAACAAATGGACAAACGAAACAAACAAATGGACAAACGAAACAAACAAAACAAACAAATGGACAAACGAAACAAACAAATGGACAAACGGGACAAACGAAACAAACACATGGACAAACGGGACAAACGAAATAAACAAACGGGACAAACAAATGGAAAAAACGGAACAAACAAATCGAAAAAACGGAACAAACGGCACAAGCGGAACAAACAAATGGACAAATGGAACAAATGGAAAAAAACGGAACCTTATTCTAAAGTGTTACAAACATTTTGGCATAAATATTTAACATTAATTTTCACACAAAAAAAATAAGCATTTTTACTTGGTCTCAGGATTTTGGACCCCACCGTATCCAGCTTATTTTGCAATGCAGAAGTAAAGGCCGTGTTTTTGTGAATGTGATTCTGATTCATCAGCTCCTATAGGGTAATGACTAGAAGAATAAAGTGCTAAAAAAGGGTTAATTCTCTTTTAATGCATGATAACAAACAGCAGATTGCAATATCAAGCAGAATGACCGACTGATTTTGTACAGGTAAAACAGCCGGAAGCCTTATGTTCAAAATAAGGTGGATTTGCACGTTTTCTTGTGTGAAGCATTGGCACAAATGGAAGCGGCACAGTGACGCATAATAGATGCAATTTCAAGTATAATGAGAAGTTGACAGCAGAAGCCAACAATTAAGCACAAAGTTCACACTCATTTGTTATGCATTTCTTGAAATATGTTGGCTAATCGGAAGGCAATTACAGTCCACAGAGCTGGGCTTTGTCTCGGATTAATTCTGCTCGGCTAAACTCAGAACAAACCGGCTCTCCGAGGTCTTTGCAGGATCCCTGCAGCCGCATATGCGCGCGCACGCGCGTGTGTGTGTGTCTGCGGGAGGATTGCCCATCCAGCAGAATGAGTCATTGTGAGAGACGGAAGCCCAGCCTGGAGTGACCCGTCTGCTGCTCAAAGAAATGAATCAATTATATAACTTCTGATGTCAGGCTTGTGTTATAATGGTTTAAAGCCGTAGCATCATCTGTGACGATATACGTAATCCAGGAGAATTTACAAAGGATTCATTCAGTAAGCTCTCGCGATAACGACTTTAAGCAGAATGGAGACGATTATGTAAAAAAAATCATATTGCCCTTCAAAAGTCAGCTTTTATTACAGAGGTTAACGTCCGCATTACATAATCAGATTCCAAAAATCAAATACTTGTAATTACATTGATACATTTTAAAATGCTCCAAGTCAGACAGCCGTTACTGTTTTATTGATTACATGATTCCTTAAAATTCATAAAATGGCAGTTAATTTGTCAGAATTAATAACTATCTTTTAAATTATCCTTTCTAAAAAGTGGCTAATTACACGGGAAATTGAGAGTGAACACGGCATTAACAAATAAAATATTACATTTTTTAGTAAGTGTTTTATTTTGATTGCTTTTATTTTAAAATTATTTATTTATTTTCATTTTTTTAAAAATCAGGTTTAATTAATTAATTCGGGAAAATAACATAATATACACCATGTTGTTGATAACAAAAAAAAAAAGAACACTTTATTACTGCGTACATGTACGCAGTAATAACTATAAATTATCCATAATTACATGCAATTAACCCTAAACCAAACACCAATCCTAACCATAAGTACATGTAGTTACTTAATACTTAAATGTATAATTATAGTGTAACAAAGACACCTTAAAATAAAGTGCATATAGCCAAGAATAATTTAGTTTTATCAATATTGTACATGATTATCCTATTCAAATATGTGTGATAAACAAGTTAGGTCAAAAGTAATCTAAAAGTAATCTAAAAGTAATCTAAAAGTGGTCAGATTATAATACTGTCATGGCGGGTCACAGAACACTGGAAGCAATAGCAAGTAACTCAGTTTAATGACAGAATTAGAGACAAACAATGACACGGGCGTGGAACGATGGCGCAGGGACTTCGATGCTCAGTGGTGAAGACAGGAACCGTGAAGTGGTGAACACTGAAGACGGAATCCACACAACCCAAACGATAATCCACAGACGATGACGAACCCACGAAGAAACACGAACACCGGACGAGCGGGATGACAAGACTGGAACACCGACACAGGAGACATCAAACAACGATCTGACAAAGAGGACAAAAACCAGTGAGTATAAATAGGGTGAGGAAATGGACTGCAGCTGGCGGTGATAATGATGATCAGCTGGAGCGGATCAGGTAATGTCACAACACTCACGCCCACTACGCACGTGCATTCACACAACAACATAAACACGAGACAAGAAGGCCCCAGAGAATAGTATACCGTGACAGTACCCCTCCTCCTAAGAACGCCTCCTGGCGTTCTCAGAACTCCTTACCTGTCGATTGTAAACATCGATAAGGGAGTGATCCAGGATGTCTCTAGCAGGTACCCAACTTCTCTCCTCCGGACCGTAACCTTCCCAGTCCACCAAGTACTGGAATCCGCGTCCCCTCCGCCTAGAGTCCAGAATACGGTTGACCGAATAAGTGGTCTCCCCATCTACGAGTCGCGGCGGGGGGGGGAACCGGGGCTGGCGGATTAATGTGTGAATGAAACACGGGCTTAATTTTGGATACGTGGAAGACGGGATGAACTCTCCTGTACGCCGGAGGTAAATTGAGGCGGACTGCCACCGGACTAATGATCTTGGTGACAGTGAACGGGCCAATGAATTTGGGAGCAAGCTTATTGGAGACGGAGCGGAGAGGAATGTTTCTGGTAGAAAGCCACACTTTTTGACCGACGATGTATACGGGAGGCCTTGACCGGTGGCGATCGGCCTTGGCCTTGGTGCGCGCCCCCACCTGGAGTAGAGTCTCACGGGCTCTAGTCCAGGTACGGTGACACCTCTGGACGAAGGCGTGAGCAGAGGGGACCGCGACCTCGGATTCCAGACTAGGAAAAATAGGTGGCTGGTAACCTAAACTAGCCTCAAACGGAGAAAGGCCCGTGGACGACACCGGTAACGTGTTGTGGGCGTACTCCACCATGGATAGTTGTTGGCTCCATGAGGAAGGATTCTTGGAAACCACGCACCGTAACGCCCTTTCCAGATCTTGGTTGGCTCTCTCAGTTTGGCCATTGCTCTGGGGATGGAACCCTGAGGACAGACTAACCGTCGCACCCAGTAATCTACAAAACTCTCGCCAAAATTTGGACACAAACTGGGGTCCCCTGTCGGAGACCACGTCCACCGGGAGGCCATGTAACCGAAAGACGTGATCTACGACAGTCAACGCTGTCTCCTTAGCTGAGGGTAATTTGGGTAAGGGAATAAAGTGAGCCGCCTTCGAGAACCGGTCCACCACGGTCAAAACGACTGTGTTACCCTGGGAGGATGGGAGGGCGGTAATAAAATCTAGCGCGATGTGGGACCAGGGTCTCGAAGGGACTGGCAGCGGTTGGAGTAACCCATCTGGGGGTCGATTAGAAGTCTTACCAGTGGCACAAACTGAGCAAGCCAAGACAAAGTTGTGGACGTCACGAGCCATAAGTGGCCACCAAAATCGTTGCCTAACCAAGAAGCCGGTTCGGTTGACTCCTGGATGACAAGCCACGTTGGAGCAATGACCCCACTGAATGACGTCGGACCGTAATCCCTCCGGCACAAATAAACGATTCGGTGGGCAACCGGGCGGAGGCGTTACCCCTTCTAAGGCCGACTTGACCTTCGATTCGACCTCCCATGTGAGTGTGGAAACAAATATGGTTTCGGGTAAAATGCACTCGGGAGTAGACGGGCGTTCGGAAGGCTCAAAAATACGAGATAATGAATCGGGTTTGATGTTTTTAGAACCCGGGCGGTACGAGAGAGTAAAGTCAAAACGGCCGAAAAAAAGTGCCCACCGAGCCTGCCTGGAGTTCAGTCTTTTAGCCGTTCTAATGTATTCTAGATTCTTATGATCAGTCCAGACGATAAAAGGTACCCCCGACCCTTCTAACCAGTGACGCCACTCCTCCAACGCTACTTTGACTGCCAACAACTCCCTGTTACCGATGTCGTAATTACGTTCGGCTGGGGACAAGCGATGAGACAAAAACGCACAGGGATGCATCTTGTCGTCTGTAGGAGAGCGTTGGGATAGCACTGCACCTACCCCCACCTCTGACGCATCGACCTCCACCACGAACTGACGTGAAGAATCAGGGGCAATAAGGATGGGGGCTGAAACAAAGCGGCCTTTCAGTTTGGCAAACACAGCTTCCGCTGTGTCTGTCCACCTGAACGCAGTTCTGGGGGAGGTCAAGGCAGTCAGAGGCGCGGCTAGTTGGCTGAAATTACGAATAAAACGCCGGTAGAAATTGGCAAAGCCCAGAAACCTCTGTAGGGCCTTACGGGAATCTGGGCTTGGCCACTCGACCACAGCCTTAACCTTTTCAGGATCCATACGCACTCCTTCAGACGAAATGATGTGCCCTAGGAAAGGAACAGACTGTGCATGAAATTCGCATTTCTCCGCCTTGACAAAAAGCCCATTCTCTAGCAACCTCTGAAGCACTCGTCGGACGTGCTGCACATGTTCCTGGAGAGAAGATGAAAAAATCAATATGTCATCCAGGTAAACATATATGAACTGATCTATCATATCTCGCAGCACGTCATTGACGAGTGCCTGGAAGACCGCGGGGGAGTTGGACAGCCCGAACGGCATAACCAAATATTCAAAGTGCCCCCTGGGGGTGTTAAACGCAGTCTTCCACTCATCCCCCTCCCTAATGCGAACCAAATGATATGCGTTACGTAAGTCCAATTTCGTGAAGACGGAAGCTCCCTGCAACCTCTCGAAGGCTGAAGACATCAACGGCAAAGGATAAGTATTCTTTACCGTGATGTTGTTCAACCCCCGGTAATCGATACAAGGTCGCAGAGAACCATCTTTTTTCCCCACAAAAAAGAACCCCGCCCCCGCTGGAGAAGAGGAAGGGCGAATGAACTTGGTTGCTAGAGAATCAGAAATATATTTCTCCATGGCCTCCCTCTCCGGAACAGACAGGGAGTATAACTTGCCCTTAGGCGGAGACTTACCTGGCAGTAGATCTATGGCACAGTCATAGGGACGATGTGGAGGAAGAGAAGCAGCACGAGACTTACTAAACACTTCCTTCAGGTCCAGGTACTCCCTGGGCACGTTAGACAAATCCCCCGCTTCCTCCTGAAACACAAAAACAGGAACAGACGAACAAGCAGACACAAGACAGGACTTATGACATTCCTTGCTCCACTCCAGCACAGTTCTTTGCTGCCAGTCTATTCGGGGATTGTGGTGGATGAGCCAGGGGTGTCCAAGAACAAGAGGTGCGAGGGGTGAATCCAGTATGTAAAAAAAAATAGTCTCAGTGTGGTTGCCAGATGTGATGAGGGTGATGTCTTCAGTCGTGAATGAAATAGTGGGAAGTTCTTGACCATTAAGTGCATGTACTGCAATCCTGTGAGTGAGGGGCTTGAGGGGAATCTGAAACTTGAGTGCAAATGATTTGTCCATGAAATTACCTTCCGCCCCGGAGTCCAAAAGTGCTCTACAGTCGTGCTGGTG
Source organism: Rhinichthys osculus (assembly GCA_029959095.1). Taxonomy (NCBI): domain Eukaryota; kingdom Metazoa; phylum Chordata; class Actinopteri; order Cypriniformes; family Leuciscidae; genus Rhinichthys; species Rhinichthys osculus. The sequence goes on from JARWKJ010000018.1 coordinate 39,332,476, forward strand.
GACTGACCATCTTAGTCTTACCGGGAGGAGGGTAGATGTGGATGAGGTCTTCTTGGCGGAGATCCCACCCGATAGTAGCCTCATACTTACTATCGGGCTTGACCTTTTACCGGGCAGTTGTATGCGAAATGTCCCGTGCCACCGCAGTAGAGGCAAAGGCCCTGGGACCTCCGCCTTTCCCTCTCCTCCCGGGAAAGCCGAGCTCGCCCCACCTGCATGGGTTCGTGATCGTAGACGGGACTGACCGCGTCCCTGCCGCTGGACCATGGACCCTCGGCTCCTTCCGGTGTGCGGGTGAACGCCCCTCTTCGCCCGACTCGTGAGAGTCGAGCGTCCACCCGCAGTGCTAACTCGATCAGCCCATTTAAAGATGTGGGGAGGTCCAGGGCGTAGATCTCCCTCTGGACGCGGTCAGCCAACCCATGCAGGAACATGTCCCACTGCGCCTCCTCGTTCCATTGGCATTCGGCCGCCAGGGTCCGGAACTCGATGGAAAAATCCGCGACCGACCTCTCTCCCTGATGCAGGTCGGCCAAAACCCTGGCGGCTTCTCTCCCCGCGACGGCGCGATCGAAGACTCGTCGGATTTCGGTGGAGAGTGCGTGGAACGAGGCGCAGCATAGGTCTTGGTTCTCCCACACCGCCGTTCCCCATAGCGCCGCCTTTCCCGTCAGGAGAGTCAGGACGAACGCTACCTTTGCCTGTTCAGTCTGAAAGGTTCTGGGTTGCAGAGCAAAATGCATCGAGCATCGTGTCAGGAAAGCTCTGCAGTACTTTGAGTCCCCGGAATAAGCCTCCGGAGCCGGTAGGCGGGGCTCAGACTGATGCTGGACCTCTGGTGGTGTGGGGGGAACGGCTGGTGCGGGTGGCGCAGTGGGAGCTCGTAGTTGTTGGATCTGTTGGGTAAGCTCGGACACCTGCGCCACCAAAGATTGTACCGCACGACCCGTGTCATTCAAATTCCTCTCCTGGGAATCCATCCTTCGTATGCTGTGCCGAATGAAATCCTCCAACGAAGACGATGGCACACTCGCTGCTTCCATGGCTTGGTCAGATCGTTCTGTCATGGCGGGTCACAGAACACTGGAAGCAATAGCAAGTAACTCAGTTTAATGACAGAATTAGAGACAAACAATGACACGGGCGTGGAACGATGGCGCAGGGACTTCGATGCTCAGTGGTGAAGACAGGAACCGTGAAGTGGTGAACACTGAAGACGGAATCCACACAACCCAAACGATAATCCACAGACGATGACGAACCCACGAAGAAACACGAACACCGGACGAGCGGGATGACAAGACTGGAACACCGACACAGGAGACATCAAACAACGATCTGACAAAGAGGACAAAAACCAGTGAGTATAAATAGGGTGAGGAAATGGACTGCAGCTGGCGGTGATAATGATGATCAGCTGGAGCGGATCAGGTAATGTCACAACACTCACGCCCACTACGCACGTGCATTCACACAACAACATAAACACGAGACAAGAAGGAACCAGAGAATAGTATACCGTGACAAATACCTACTCAGCTAAAAAGGAACGTTCTGCAAAGGTTCTCTTAAAGTTATGAACAATTTTATCTGGTCTTTAATAATGTTCTTAAAACATTAGTTGGATGTTCGTTTAACATTTTTTAAATGTTACTTGTTTCAGGACGTTCAGAGAACATTCAAAAGTAACATTCTCAGAATGTTTGAAGAATGATACAATGGAATGTTTCTTTAACGTCCACATAACCAAGAAAAAACGTTTTTAAAACATTTTAAAAAACTGGAAGTTTTGAACCTTCAGAGAACATCCGAAAATAACGTTTTCATAACTTAATGGGAACATGTTTTGAACATATTATGTATATTTGCTCTATTTCCTGAGGGATCATATCATGTTCGTTGGTCGAGAGACACTGGCGGAGGGATAATATAAAGTGAGAGAGAAACTCGAGTAACAAACACACAGCCGGATCTGCTAATATTCCACTAACCAGTGACAGATTCCACAGCAGAAACACACACACATACACAACACACACACTGCATGAAGGTCAGTGGCTTCACTCACGCAGTGCAATGATCTTTCTGACCTGTTGCCCTCAGGGTAAGTGTCAGTGTCATGTGACATGCCCCACATTGAGGGAGACACGAGTGTGTGTGTGTGTGTGTGTGTGTGTGTGTGTGTGTGTGTGTGTGTGTGTGTGTGTGTGTGTGTGAGGGTAATGGCACTCACAGATATGTCCGCTGCTGTGAGATATGCAGTAAATGCTGTAAGTTTATTATCTGGTTGATGACTTTATTATCAGGTAATTATGCTGAAGCTCCTCCTCCTGGTCAGATCTCTCCTGGTCAGATACAGTGTAACAACAGAACAGAAGCTGAAAATAACTATTCAAATAAATGGTATAGGATTGAACCACTTTAACTCTGTAATTATTTGTGGAATTTACTAGCAATTTCTAAGAAATGGCAAGTAACATGCAGAATTAAATTCGAAATTTAGAAAGATTGAAATAGTATTTTCTTGCAATTTGTACAAAAAAAAAAAAAAAAAAAAAATATTCTTACAGTGTGTAGTCTAAACAATGAATGGGTTTTCATAAAACATAAAAAGTTTAAATCAATGAAAAAATGTGTGTAGAAAAATATGTTTATTTATCAGTTATTTTACATTAAATGTATTTTTAATATTACAATATTTTAAAATATAATCATTTATATTTTTATAATGCATGTTCAACATGTTTGGCCACTAGTGCTGATATCTTTATACATCCATAAAATAATAATTTATAATAACACAAACAGTGTAAACTACAGTATAAACTTGTGTGTAATTGTATCATGTACATAATTTAGTAGTTTACTCAGTTGTCAAAAAAATTAATAAAACATCATTAAATGGAATTGTGTTGATAACTATACATATCTATCTTAATTGTCTTTTAAAAGTACTATATTTTGAATATATTGAATAAACTACTCATCCCATGAAGCACTGCACAATACTGCAACTGAATCGAATTATTGACTTTGTTATTTATTATAAGTATATCAAACAACATTTTAAGTTTATCGCAAAATATATTCATATATACAGTATTATATACATATATACTCATATATACAGTATCATATATACTCAATATTCATATATACAGGAGAAGTCTGAGCCGGGAAACTAACAGTGTTTACAAGGTCAAGCTTACTAAGAATTGTGGGTAGTGTAGTTCTTTATCTTGAATTATGTTATTAAACACGGACTTGTGGTTAAGATACAATCACTTGATTTCAATTTAGATCTGTAATGGTCTTGCTAATCTATTTCTTTAATGGGATTGTAAATTCTTGCTCTATGTTTTTGGAGCATATTATTAGTTTTTGTTAAACCAGAACTGATTCCCGGCACATTATCTGTACATCATTATGCAAGTGTTTTAAGGCTCTCGATTGTAAAACCCATCTGAGTCACGCAGTCGAACACCTGACAGGGAATCGATCACACAAACGCTCATAAACGTCCTCATGATGAGGATCTGCTGGAGAATATCTCCGTTTAATCAGTGCTTTATATCGCAGAGAGAGAGTTATTGATTAAGCTAAAGTGCATGAGGCTCTGCCCATTTATTACCTGCCATTTAAAGTTCTGAGAGCGTGAAGAAACAAATCAGCTTTTGTCAGCAGGATTAAAACTAAGCAATCTTTAGTCAATTATCTCACTAACAATTGCATCAGAGAGAAGTTTAGAAGAAGTTTAAACATTTTCTTTTTATTTTCTATAATATATATACACTCACCGGCCACTTTATTAGGTACCCCATGCTAGTAACGGGTTGGACCCCCTTTTGCCTTCAGAACTGCCTCAATTCTTCGTGGCATAGATTCAACAAGGTGCTGGAAGCATTCCTCAGGGAGTTTGGTCCATATTGACATGATGGCATCACACAGTTGCCGCAGATTTGTCGGCTGCACATCCATGATGCGAATCTCCCGTTCCACCACATCCCAAAGATGCTCTATTGGGTTGAGATCTGGTGACTGTGGAGGCCATTTTAGTACAGTGAACTCATTGTCATGTTCAAGAAACCAATTTGAAATGATTAGAGCTTTGTGACATGGTGGAAGTAGCCATCAGAGGATGGGTACATGGTGGCCATAAAGGGATGGACATGGTCAGAAACAATGCTCAGGTAGGTCGTGGCATTTAAACGATGCCCAATTGGCACTAAGGGGCCTAAAGTGTGCCAGGAAAACATCCCCCACACCATTACACCACCACCACCAGCCTGCACAGTGGTAACAAGGCATGATGGTTCCATGTTCTCATTCTGTTTACGCCAAATTCTGACTCTAACATCTGAATGTCTCAACAGAAATCGAGACCCATCAGACCAGGCAACATTTTTCCAGTCTTCAACTGTTCAATTTTGGTGAGCTCTTGCAAATTGTAGCCTCTTTTTCCTATTTGTAGTGGAGATGAGTGGTACCCGGTGGAGTCTTCTGCTGTTGTAGCCCATCCGCCTCAAGGTTGTGCGTGTTGTGGCTTCACAAATGCTTTGCTGCATACCTCGGTTGTAACGAGTGGTTATTTCAGTCACTGTTGCCCTTCTATCAGCTCGAACCAGTCTGGCCATTCTCCTCTGACCTCTGGCATCAACAAGGCATTTCCGCCCACAGAACTGCTGCTCACTGGATGTTTTTTCTTTTTCGGACCATTCTGTGTAAA
>JARWKJ010000018.1:39342201-39409701 GCA_029959095.1 Rhinichthys osculus
GACGCCATGCCGGCGCCTCGACGAACACCACCAATACGCCCTATACCGGTATGAACGCGACTAGCGGTATTATGTTGTGCCATGATGATACAGACGATACCATTATATTCATAAATTCAAATTTTGCAGTTATATTGTTTTGTTCAATTTGGTACTCTTTACAACTTTTAACAAACGTTTAACGTGTCCAACTCGCGTGATGCACAGACATTAATAATCAAACACAGAGAGCATGGTAACAGTCCAAGTTAATACAGCCCCGCCTCCTCAAACACACAACACCAATAAAGCGAGCACATGCAACTGCAGTTTGCAAACTCGTGAGATTTAACAATAGAAATTAAACAATCTTTAACAAGATGAGCGAACACACAGAAAGTCATGTTGAAGAGCACGAGGAAGAACTGGTTGAGAAGAAGCGGGGCTCGTCTGTCGTATGGAACTGGTTTGGGTTCAAAATGGGACCCGGGAACAGACTTTTGTCCTCTGTAGTGCACATTATAATTTTTGGACATCATATATGTCATATCATACATCATGGATGTCCTGTAAAGAGCAGATTCAGGGCTTTTCAGAGATACCAAAAGTTTGGGAGTTTCACAATGACAACTTTCTCTCCTTGGACTTTAATTTAGTGATCAAATTTAACACTCTTATGGAAATATGATAATATTTTGTAATTAGCATTTAAATCTGACACATTTTTTAATTGTCATAAATATACATCTCAGGAAAATGTTATGGGGTTTCAAATCAAATCAAAAATGACTTTCTGTTACGAAACAAGACATCGATTTGTACACTGTAGGACACCGGGACTTAAATCATGCATTTTGGGAGACACAACAAGTGAATAGGGAAAGAAATTATATTTCAATCCCTATGAAATATTAGATATTATTATTATGAAGATATTGCCAATTACTACTCCCCCTATTACGCTTCTATTTTCATTACATGTTGCCCCAAGAACACATTTAATATGCACATTAAATACAATGTATAGATACATGGGAAAACCCCCTTATGGCCATTTTACACACATATTACATAAAGCAAAATGGTATATCAAATCATTCTGTTATATCTTTCATAATATAGTTGAGAATCATATGGAAGCTTGTTTGCGCCACTGAATAAAAAAAAAATAATAATTGCGACTTTTTATCTCACAATTGCGAGATATGAAGTCAGAATTGTGAGAAATAAAGTCGCAATTGCGAGATATAAAGTCGCAATTATGAGAAATAAAGTCGCAATTGCGAGATATAAAGTCAGAATTGTGAGAAATAAAGTCGCAATTGCAAGATATAAAGTCGCAATTATGAGAAATAAAGTCGCAATTGCGAGATATAAAGTCGCAATTATGAGAAATAAAGTCGCAATTGCGAGATATAAAGTCGCAATTATGAGAAATAAAGTCGCAATTGCGAGATATAAAGTCGCAATTATGAGAAATAAAGTCGCAATTGCGAGAAAAAAAGACAGAATTGCAACTTTTTATCTCACAATTCTGACTTTTTTTCTCACAATTGCGACTTTATTTCTCATAATTGCGACTTTATAACACATAATTGCCAGTTTATATCTCGAAATTCTGACATCTTTTCTCAGAATTGTGAGATATAAACTTGCAATTGCAAGTTATCAGGCCAATTCTAAGGGGGGGAAAAGACTGACTTTTTTCCCCTCAGAATAGTTTATATCTCGCAATTGCGACTTTATATCACGCAATTCTGACTTTATATCTCGGAATTGTGAGAAAAAAAGTCAGAATTGTGAGATAAAAGTCACAATTACCTTTTTTATTTTTCATTCTGTGGCGGAAAAAAGCTTCCATAGAATCATCTTTTTACAAAGTTTGGTATATAAAATCCTGAAACATAAAAATTGATTGATTTAAAAAAAAAAAATCAATAAAAAATATATATTTTTTAATTATATATATATATATATATATATATATTTCCTATGCTCTAAGCAATGTAATGACACGAGAAAATACTAAATTCACAAAACTTTTCTGGGTCTCATATAGGAGAGTGGTATGGAAGCTTGTTTCCGCCATAGAATGAAAAATAAAAAAGGTAATTGCGACTTTTTATCTCACAATTCTGACTTTTTTGTGAGATATAAAGTCAGAATTGATTGATATAAAGTCGCAATTGCAGGTTATAAAGTCAGAATTGCGTGATATTAAGTCGCAATTGCGTGTTGTAAAGTCAGAATTGCGTGAAATAAAGTCGCAATTGCGTGTTATAAAGTCAGAATTGCGAGATGTAAACTCGCAATTGTGAAAAAAAAAGTCAGAATTGTGAGATATAAAGTCGCAATTCTGTCTTTTTTTTCTCGCAATTGCGACTTTATTTCTCAGAAATGCGACTTTATATCTCGCAATTGCGACTATTTCTTACAATTCTGACTTCATATCTCGCAATTGTGAGATAAAAAGTCGCAATTATTATTATAATTTTTTTTTATTCATTGGCGGAAACAAGCTTCCATAGAGTGGGGACAGTTGCAACATGTAATTTTCCTCCAATCAGAAACAAGCTAGAGTGCCGACACTCACTGCACATGCGCAGCTGGAGGCCCGTCTTCTCATGGCTTTGCTTGCGTCTCTCCGCCGGGTTCAAGAGCTCTGGTGTCGCTGCACATTTCCAGCTGACATCATGCTATCTGTGTCCCAGCGAGGCTGAAGTCTGGATCGGACACGATGTACTGAGGCACATTTTCCTGGCTGTGTTTCAGCAACAGTAGCGACTGGGACAGATCTCACGTTCAGGCCAGAGCTCTGCAAAGAACCGGTGTAAAACAACAGATCAGTATATTACTTCACCGGAGTATCTTAGGATCGCTAATACATTTACATTTATTCATTTAGCAGACGCTTTTATCCAAAGCGACTTACAAATGAGAACAATAGAAGCAGTGAAACTAACAGTAACAATATGCAAGTGCTATTTTTTAGTATTACTGGATCAATAGGTTGTTCTCATGTCATGTTCAGTGTTGAAATGGATGAAACATTAAACTCAGTCATGTTTGTTAGTTCTCTTTTATCACAACAGCACTTTATGTGTGGGTATTATTCTTGTCTGGAGACTGTATGGCAAAACAATTTCCGCAAAGGGATCAATAAAGCATCTATCAATCAAAAACTTGATTTATTAAAGAATATTCCATGCATCTTTTTTTTTTTTGTCCTTTAATCAAACAGAAAACAGTTGTGGTAACCATGAGAAACACACACACACACACACATTCAAAAGTTAGAATTTTTAACATTTAAAACATAAATTAATACATTTATTCAGCAAGGATGCATTAAATTGATCAAAAGACACAAGTAAAGATACAAAAGTTTCTATTTCTACTAAATGCTGTTCTTTTGAACTTTCTATTCATCAAAGAATCATGAAAAAAGTTCAACATAAGTAGAACAATTATTGATAATTATAACTAATAACTGCTGAAAATTCATATTTGCCATCACAGGAATAAATAACATTTTAAAAAGAAAAAATATCTTTTATTTAAAATGTACTTATTTTAAATTGTCTCAATATTACTATTTTGTACCATATTGTAATTACTGTACTGAACTGTAATAATATTTCATAATATTATAAATAAATGCAGCTTTGTTGAACAAAAGAGACTTAATTATTCCAGACTTTTGAACGGTAGTGTGTATATATATATAATGTAATTCTACAATCTAACTAAATGGGGGGGAAAAATATGACATCATCATCCAGGAAGTGACATAATTTTGGTGGGAAAACAACAGCACAAACATCAGTGAGTAAGAAAGGATTTGATGAAAAAATGCATCCTGTTTATATTAAATTTTCAACATTTCTGAACATTGTTTAAAAATATCAAACGTGCATATTTGCACTGGTCGTTTCTCCCCTATTGTGTCGTATATCGAGAGAAACGGAACAAGAACAAATGTGGGCGGGGCTTGATTGTGTCTGTGTGGAGTTGATTGGATGGTTATTGGCTGATCTCATGTGAGTGACAGGTTAAAGCCCCGCCCACATCATCAGAGAAGAGAAGCTGCAAGAGGAACTTATTCTGATTCAAGATTATTAACACAATAATGATGTACGCCGATAAATAATTTACAATAAACACTGCAATATTCCACTAAAAATTGTCCATTTTGATTTCATGCTGATTTTAAGTGTATGACTTTGACCTGAGCATATTTCTAAAAGTCTGATAAGCGCTTTTATATTAATGTCCCAATCTACAACACAAGCATGATATCTTTTTTAAAGTGTACTGCATTATGAATGACTCTGCTCTTGTGTTATCAAACGCTTGTTCTGCACATGGAGAAAGAAAACAGGCTTTATTGATCGACTACCTTTGAAAATAACAGCGTTTACGGTCTCTCATATCAGCTTGAAGATCCCAGATCAGCAAATGAAACTTCTGATCAGAGGAAAACACACATCTTGAGCTGAAAATACTGAATCTCTCACAATTGTTGCACACTTGATTCATTTCGCAATACCGACACGGTTCATGCACTGAAACGACTGTCTTCTGCAGAGCTGCTATTAGCGGAATTGCTCGTTTCATAATTGATTAACTTTACACAGTAACTGAACTGAATCATTGAACACTGACTGAACTGAATTAAGCTTAATAACAGAAGCCAACAGGGAACGTTCTGGCAAGATTCTCTCAATATTATAAACATTCTTCCAGTAACGTATATTCAAAGTTATCTAGTGTTTAATAATGTTCTCAAAGCATTCGCAAAAAAACATTCGCACAAAAACAAAGATATAAAGTCAGAATTGCGTGATATAAAGTCGCAATTGCGTGTTGTAAAGTCAGAATTGCGAGATGTAAACTCGCAATTTTGAGAAAAAAGTCAGAATTGTGACTTTTTTTCTCGCAATTGCGACTATTTCTCAGAATTGCGACTTTATATCTTGCAATTGCGACTTTATTTCTTATAATTGCGACTTTATATCTTGCAATTGCGACTTATTTCTCAGAATTGCGACTTTATATCTCGCAATTGCGACTATTTCTCAGAATTGCGACTTTATATCTCGCAATTGCGACTTTATTTCTTAGAATTGCGACTTTATATCTTGCAATTGCGACTATTTCTCAGAATTGCGACTTTATATCTCGCAATTGCGACTTATTTCTCAGAATTGCGACTTTATATCTCGCAATTGCGACTTTATTTCTTATAATTGCAACCTTATATCTAGCAATTGCGACTATTTCTCACAATTCTGACTTCATATCTCGCGATTGAGAGATAAAAAGTCGCAATTATTATATATTATTTTTTTTTATTCATTGGCGGAAACAAGCTTCCATAGAGTGGGGACAGTTGCAACATGTCATTTTCCTCCAATCAGAAACAAGCTAGAATTGTGACTTTTTTTCTCGCAATTGCGACTTATTTCTCAGAATTGCGACTTTATTTCTCGCAATTGCGACTATTTCTCAGAATTGCCACTTTATATCTCGCAATTGCGACTATTTCTCAGAATTGCGACTTTATATCTCGCAATTGCGACTTTATTTCTTATAATTGCGACTTTATATCTCGCAATTGCGACTATTTCTCAGAATTGCGACTTTATATCTCGCAATTGCGACTATTTCTCAGAATTGCGACTTTATATCTCGCAATTGCGACTTTATTTCTTATAATTGCGACTTTATTTCTTATAATTGTGACTTTATATCTTGCAATTGCGACTTATTTTTTTAGAATTGCGACTTTATATCTCGCAATTGTGAGATAAAAAGTCGCAATTATTATTATTTTCTTTTTTTATTCATTTGGAGAAACAAGCTTCCATAGAGTGGGGACAGTTGCAACATGTCATTTTCCTCCAATCAGAAACAAGCTAGAGTGCCGACACTCACTGCACATGCGCAGCTGGAGGCCCGTCATTATTTATACATCGTTAGCATTTTAGTTGGACGTTCGTGTAACGTTTTTAAATGTTACTTGTTTCGGAATTAACATTCTCAATGTTTGAAGATGATCAAATGGAATGTTTCTTTAACGACCAAAAAAAAAAAAACTTTTCAGGGAACATTCAAAAATAATATTCACAGCTTAGTTGGTATGTTACCAAACCGTTTTGGGAAGATATTTCTGGGTCTTTTGCTGAAGAATCTGCTGTAAATAATGCAGGCTTACTCTGCTCTCTTTCGAATAATAAAGCCGGCACAATATTCTCCTCTCCTCAACCCGTTTCACAGATACAGCCGGTAAACCTGCATGTGATTTGGACTTCAAAGCGTCTCTTGTAAATCGTGTCTATCTCCGGATGCCTCTGGCAGACTTTGCATTTCACTACATGGATTTGAAGCCGTGAGAATGTACTTGGGAAATCAGTTTATAACAGGCTTAGCTACGCTGAAAATGAACAAATTAAAAGACAAACAATGAAGCAGCTGAGTGAAACTTTAAGTGCCTTGGATCGCGCAGATTTGTTTGATGCGTTGACGTAATTTCCGCTGAAACAGGAAGCGAAGGCGGGACATGTGTAATGGCTCCTCCCCCTTTTCAATCAGCCAATAGCGTTTAGTTTAGCTCACAGACTGGCAGCACCATGGAAGCGAATCCGAGCGCTGATGATACGGTGGATTCAATAGTAGAGATGTGAATAAATTCTAGTCATTTCATTCTTAACCAACGACGTACAGTTGAAAAACGGACTAAAACTCGAGCGTTCAAGCAACCGAACTAACCCATATTACTCTGTGACGGGTCAACGGTCGCTTCGGCCAGGGGGCGGAGCTTTACATTCTAGAGAGCATTTGATTGGACAGAAGATGTGATGAGAAGCGGTGATGTCATAAAAATCCCTGATCCATTTCAGCGGAAGTGAGAGACTTAGTTTTGAATGCTCAGATCTCCTAAATGCGAATTTTGTCATTGTTTTGGAACAAACCAGCTTATTCATTATAAACTTAAGGCGAACATATTCATACTAAAAGTTAATAAAAAAACGTACATTTTGATTTAAAGGTGCGGCATGTAATATTGACAGCTAGTTGAAATGGGTACTGAGTTGTCTCCCGCCTCCTCAGACTCGACACCGGTTGCCAGATTGAGAAGACGCGAGTGCAACTGACACTATTAGGCCACGAGCCGTGATTTATTCGTGTTTTAATATGAGCTTTTTAGATGGATGCCTAAGTTTTTTATAGGTCGGGCCGAATCTGCGATTTCTGACCCAGATCGTTTGCTGGATTTTTATTTTATTTGAGTTTTTTGCTGTGTTATCCCACCAACTGGCAACCCGGGGTGTTGAAATACTATTGGGTGAATTGGCAGTGGGCGGAGTCACACAGACCAACACAAAAACAGACAGTACAACACCGAACACACGTCAGAGTACAGTAACTGGCTGTAGCATGTGAACTTAGCATAATAAATGTGAAACATGTGAAACAAACATATGCTATTTGTATGCTTAAATGATATACAGCAGCTTTAAACAGCTGGACGAGAGTCACTACTGCTTATAAAACACGCTTTAAAACGTCTCTCATTAAGTTATGAAAAAGTTATTATGAATGGGCCTCCATGACTCAAGTTGTGTGAGTGCGCTTTTTGTGATATCTATTCATTGTACTGACACGTATATTTATACTTGTTTCTTTCTCTAAAATGTGTAAGTGCTGGCTGTATGTGTTTTTTTGTTTGTTTATCTTTGTTTTGTTTTTTTGTGCCTTAATTGTCTGATTCACTGCACTCTAAAAAATGCTGGGTTGTTTCAACCCAAATTTGGGTCAAATATGGACAAACCCAAATGTTGGGTTAAAAATGTAATTTAAAATTTTAACCCAACTTCAACTGTAAATTTTTTAATTACATTTTTAACCCAACATTTGGGTTTGTCCATATTTGACCCAAATTTGGGTTGAAACAACCCAGCATTTTTTTAGAGTGCAGGACGATGAAAACTAGCCATCGGGATCATTAGGGTACATTTACATTCATGAATATTGTTTGATGTCTCTTTTCTAAATAAATAAATAAATTAATTAATATCCCACACAATGTTTGTTTTATGCCCGTTTCGACTGTAGAATGATTCGGATGTTCATGCAGTGATGCAAAAACACAAGCGTGAGGTTTCAGTGAGATCAGATGGCAGAATGAGTGGACGAGCAGAGGTCAGAGGTCAGTGTGTGTGAACCGCCTACGTGAACTTCAGAGCTGATTGTGTAATTGGAGAAACACGGGTAGTGTATTTGTGTGATGAGTGAGTTATATAAGAGGAACACAGCATGAGATGTACGGTGTGATCTGACAGAAACCCTGGAGTGGAGAGGTTTAGTCTGGCTGGATTCTGGTTCTGCTCCGACACACACACACACACACACACATACACTTTTCCTCCTGACTACAGCGCTCGCTGGGCCAAAAATAAAGTGCACGAACTGGCTTCTTCTCACATGCCGCAATGTTGTGTTTTGGTGACGTCAACAGAATTCTTTGCTTGGAGATATAATGGGTTTGCAAAGAGCGTCGGACCGAACAGAGCAGCAGCGCCACCCAGCGGCACCCAGCCAACACACACACACTGACAATATGAGTTATATTGATGATGATCAGGGGTGCAAATTTACTTTTTCACCCACCGGCCAATTTGGCTACAACATTTTTAAGTTACCAGCAATTCAGAACTTCTAACAGCCAAAAAAAAGAAGAAGAAATTATCTAGATTTACTACGTCACAGCTTGATGTCACTTACAGGTGAAACTCGAAAAATTTGAATATTGTGCAAAAGTTCATTTATTTCAGTAATTTAACTTAAAAGGTGAAACTAATATATTATATAGACTCATTACATGCAAAGTGAGATATTTCAAGCCTTTAGTTGTTATAATTGTGATGACAGATATGAAAACCATTTCACAATATTCTAATTTTGAATTTGGGGTTTTCATAAGCTGTAAACCATAATCATCAAAATAACTAATAAAGGCTTGAAATATCTCACTTTGCATGTAATGAGTCTATATAATATATTAGTTTCACCTTTTAAGTTGAATTACTGAAATAAATGAACTTTTGCACAATATTCAAATTTTTCGAGTTTCACCCGTATATATATATATATATATAAACTTTGGATTTCATACATTAATTTCTTATTTAAACAAAATCCTGTCGTCCAGCATCTCCTCCCATTCCCATCCTCATCACCAAATGTGTTTCAGGACAGATCAACACAGTAAAGAACATGTCGGATGTTGGAAAACAATGTGTTTTCTGTTCACCAAACGCGTTTTAATCTTCGCTTTTGCTTCAATGCAAATGAACAAGCGCGCCGTTATTTGTAGCGTAGTGACGTGTGTGTTCAGGTAAGCAGATATGAGCGGATTCTGCGCTGTATTTACACTCTAAAAAATGCTGGGTTGTTTCAACCCAACATTTGGGTCAAATATGGACATACCCAAATGTTGGGTTAAAAATGTAATTAAAAAATTTACACTTCAAAGTGAAAGTTGGGTTAAAATTTTAAATTACATTTTTAACCCAACGTTTGGGTTTGTCCATATTTGACCCAAATTTGGGTTGAATCAACCCAGCATTTTTAAGAGTGATAATATATCATGATGATCAGTATTTGGTCTAAATCTGCACATATTTGGGTTTACAACTTCCCCAGAAAAGTAAGTAAATATAATATAAGTAACAACAAGGCAAATTGGCTCGTGATTTGAGAATTGTTTTTTACCCGCATTTGCCGGGTGTTCATTTCAAACCCTGAGATCATACTGTGATAATCATCCTCTATACAGGCAACATGTGACGCTTGCACATCATGATGTGTGTCCAATAACAGCTGAGGGAGGATTATTATTAATATTATTTGAGTGCATATTACCACCTGACTTCATACATCTCATTATATGAGCAGTTAATAATACAGCAAGTAGGACAAACCATAAGAGGTACAATTAATGTCTGCTTAAGTTTTAATAATATGATTAATTATGCAATTATTAAACTGTTTAAACATCATCCCAAATAACAAAAATAAGTTCTAGGAACGTCTTGCTGACATTCCCAACCCATGTTTGGGTCAATTATGGACAAACCAAACCATTGGTTTAAATTTTGCAATTACATTTTTAACCCGACTGTCCATATTCGACCCAAACATGGGTTGAAACAACCCAGCATTTTTTTTTTTTTAGAGTGATTAATTTATTTTTGAATGTTCTCTGAACTTTCCAAGATCATGCATGTTAATTTAATACATATCATGTTTAATTATTTTCCCACTATGGAAAAGGAAAGTATGAAACCCGCAAAACCTTGTGTAAATGATAAAGAGCAAATTCAGACTGTAAAGAAACGGCAATCATTGAAGAACACAGTCTGTGCAATCCTGACATCTACTGCTGTGTTCAGAACACGGCACAGACCGACCTCATCCTGCAATCGTTCCATACTGAGATCACACAGGCCGGGTTTATTGCATTTATTATTATTTTTTAAACATTTTATCTTTATTTATACAAGGCCAGGTTCTTATTTACAACAACAGATTGGCAGTGCTAAAAAATATGATCATAAACTACATCAAAAGTTAAATTGAAATTGTGTGTAATATAGAAATATATAGAAAATATATACACTCTAAAAAATGCTGGGTTGTTTCAACCCAAATTTGGGTCAAATATGGACAAACCCAAATGTTGGGTTAAAAATGTAATTTAAAATTTTAACCCAACTTTCACTTTCAACTGTACATTTTTTAATTACATTTTTAACCCAACATTTGGGTTTGTCCATGTTTGACCCAAATTTGGGTTGAAACAACCCAGCATTTTTAAGAGTGTAGAGAAATACAGAGAAATGATTGTTTAAATTAAGTGTTTTTCCAGTCATGTGGTAGCATGTTTTTTTTTAAATAATATGGTGTCAATGCAATATTCTGTGAATAAATATGAGTCAATGTTAGTTAGTAACAGAACACATAACATCAAAGTCTATCACACAAATGGGCTTTAAATGATCAAATCTTCACAGATAAACCAGCCGCACACACACACTCTCCTCCAGTCCTTCTGTCGGACTGATAGCTTACACTTTATTTGTTTTAGTGTAACTGTACAACCCTGCTGTGAAATCTGTACTGATTTTTAGAAACGCACACCCTAAAAAATGCTGGGTTGTTTCAACCCAAATTTGGGTCAAATATGGACATGTAAAAATGTAATTTTAAATTTTAACCCTTCTTCAACTTTCACTTTCAACTGTACATTTTTGAATTACATTTTTAACCCAACATTTGGGTTTGTCCATATTTGACCCAAATTTGGGTTGAAACAACCCAGCAATTTTTTAGAGTGCAAGAAGCAGGTTTACTTGATTATCATACATCGGTTTCTTTAATAAAAAAATCATGAGTATTAAATATGATGATCAGGTTTATTTGTTCATCTGTCAATCATCAATGCTGGGTTGTTTCAACCCAAATTTGGGTCAAATATGGACAAACGCAAATGTTAGGTTAAAAATGTAATAAAAAAATTTACAGTTGAAAGTGAAAGTTGAAGTTGGGTTAAAATTTTAAATTACATTTTTAACCCAACATTTGGGTTCGTCCATATTTGACCCAAATTTGGGTTGAAACAACCCAGCATCGTTTAAAACTACAGAGCTTTGATCACAAAACTAAGCATTTAAATATCATCTTGAGACACATTATTGGGAGATATTGATATTTGTATGCATTTTATATAAGTATCTGCTATAAGGTCTCATTGATTTACACTACAAGTATCAAAATCTCATATATGCACCAAATTGCATATTTTTGCTCTGAAAGTTTTTTCCCCTCCATATTCTCAATATATCAGACTATATCAGAGCCATAAAAGCTTGATGTACCAAATTTGATTCTCTAAAAACGTACTTTCTATAAATTTTTCTTTTTTAGATTTTGTCTAAACGTTCAATAAACTGTTCAATTTCTGACTATGATTTAATATGCTTTACAGGGTTAAAACAGTGATATTGAGCATCTGAAATGTAAAGCATCGACCCGTCCTCCCTACACTAGGGTTTTTACAAAGAGAGTCTACCAATTATTACTGAATCTCAAATAAATGTTTCTGAAAATATACAATATCCTGGTATGCATTTTAATCATTGAGTGCATATCACACCTCACACAGTTTGGCAGACTTTAGTTCTCTGAAGCCGTACATGTAAATACATGCATACAATTACACATTTAGTTTCTGATTAGACTCCTCGATGTTATTCAAGGTAACATTTTTGGTGAATATCCCAGTGTGTAAACAACATTATTCGAATAATTATGGCTCCAAATTGGACTTTCATTGAAAACCAGTACCGTTCCCTATAATTATCAACCAATTAGGCAACTAGCAAAGCAACATACGCTGATCTGCAATATTTGCGATGCATAGATGAGCTTGGCAAACATCTGGTTTATTGCTCAGTGTTAAGCGGGGACACGCCGCTGTGGGTCCGGCGGGTCTGCGCTGGTCAGATTGAAGTACCAGACACTGGGAACCAGCACCAGGTGAAATTCATTGAACAAGCTTTACATAACTCAACACACACTTGGCAGATCAGAGACGTGCGTGAGGTTCCCATTAATCTGAATTGGAACGGCACACATAGTGCCGTAAATTTTCTTTTATGATGCCAGGAGGATTTGCAGCTACAATGAACCGTTTCTACACTGCCATATTTACAACAGGAACATTCATGTTTACTTTGGGCGAGAGAAGGTATTCCCTGCTCCATCGCAACTTATTACTATAACTGGAAAACTGCAGGGCATCCCAGGACACGCCGTGATCGCTCTCTCCGTACAGACCAGTTTAGCGGATCACAAACCCTTAAAGGGATAGTTCACCCAAAAATGAAAATTAGCCCATGATTTACTCTCCCTGAAGTCATCCTAGGTGTATATGACACTCTTTCAGACGAATACAATCAGAGTTATATTAAAAAAATGTCTTGGTTATAATGGCAGTGAATGGCTGTTTCTGTTTTGAAAGTGCAACACACACACACCTCGACACTTGGTCAGATGGAACCGGGGATTGCCCCATATGTTTAATAGATGCACATGGATTATAAAAGTGCATATTCATAATGATGGATAGATGCACTTTTATGATGGATAGATGCACTTTTATGATGGACAGATGCACTTTTATGATGGATAGATGCACTTTTATGATGGACAGATGCACTTTTATGATGGACAGATGCACTTTTATGATGGATAGATGCACTTTTATGATGGACAGATGCACTTTTATGATGGACAGATGCACTTTTATGATGGACAGATGCACTTTTATGATGGACAGATGCACTTTTATGATGGATAGATGCACTTTTATGATGGACAGATGCACTTTTATGACGGACAGATGCACTTTTATGACGGATAGATGCACTTTTATGATGGACAGATGCACTTTTATGATGGACAGATGCACTTTTATGACGGACAGATGCACTTTTATGATGGACAGATGCACTTTTATGATGGATAGATGGACTTTTATGATGGACAGATGCACTTTTATGATGGACAGATGCACTTTTATGATGGACAGATGCACTTTTATGATGGATAGATGCACTTTTATGACGGACAGATGCACTTTTATGATGGACAGATGCACTTTTATGATGGACAGACGCACTTTTATGATGGACAGATGCGCTTTTATGATGGACAGATCCGCTTTTATGATGGCCAGATGCGCTTTTATGATGGACAGATCCACTTTTATGATGGACAGATGCACTTTTATGATGGACAGATGCACTTTTATGATGGACAGATGCACTTTTATGATGGACAGATGCACTTTTATGATGGACAGATGCACTTTTATGATGGATAGATGGACTTTTATGATGGACAGATGCACTTTTATGATGGACAGATGCACTTTTATGATGGACAGATGCACTTTTATGATGGATAGATGCACTTTTATGATGGATAGATGCACTTTCATGATGGACAGATGCACTTTTATGATGGACAGATGCACTTTTATGATGGACAGATGCACTTTTATGATGGACAGACGCACTTTTATGATGGACAGATCCACTTTTATGATGGCCAGATGCGCTTTTATGATGGACAGATCCACTTTTATGATGGACAGATGCACTTTTATGATGGATAGATGCACTTTTATGATGGACAGATGCACTTTTATGATGGACAGATGCGCTTTTATGATGGACAGATGCACTTTTATGATGGACAGACGCACTTTTATGATGGACAGATGCGCTTTTATGATGGACAGATCCACTTTTATGATGGCCAGATGCGCTTTTATGATGGACAGATCCACTTTTATGATGGACAGATGCACTTTTATGATGACAGATGCGCTTTTATGATGGACAGATCCACTTTTATGATGGACAGATGCCCTTTTATGATGGACAGATGCACTTTTATGATGACAGATGCCCTTTTATGATGGATAGATGCACTTTTATGATGGACAGATGCACTTTTATGATGGACAGATCCACTTTTATGATGGATAGATGCACTTTTATGATGGATAGATCCACTTATGATGGACAGATGCACTATTATGATGGACAGATGCACTATTATGATAGACAGATGCACTATTATGATGGATAGATGCACTTTTATGATGGATAGATGCACTTTTATGATGGACAGATGCACTTATGATGACAGATGCACTTTTATGATGGACAGATGCACTTTTATGATGACGGATGCACTTTTATGATGGATAGATGCACTTTTATGATGGACAGATGCACTTTTATGATGAACAGAAGCACTTTTATGATGGATAGATGCACTTTTATGATGGACAGATGCACTTTTATGATGGACAGATGCACTTTTATGATGGATAGATGCACTTTTATGATGGACAGATGCTCACTGCCATTATAAAGCTTGGAAGAGCCAAGACATTTTTTAATATAACTCTGATTGTATTCGTCTGAAAGAGTGTCATACACACCTAGGATGACTTCAGGGTGAGTAAATCATGGGCCAATTTTCATTTTTGGGTGAACTATCCCTTTAAGTTCTGCTAAAGTGCTGCAATTCTGAATAACAGATCTTTCCCTTTGAAACGTCTGGCGGATAAAAAAAACTTGTTTGATATTTTTCTGTTCTGCCACTCCCTGGCTTTAAGGTCACGGGTTTGCTTTCCACCGCCTGCGTCTTTTGAAGCCCACCCTTGAAAAACTATAAGGAAACCATCTGTTAGGACACTAGAGGAAGTCCCAAATGGTCAAAGCTCATATGCAAACAGTTCTTGATCTTGTATCTCAGCATGGCCCTGCGTCTGAGTCTGCAGGAATGAGCCGAGGGGCCCCGTCTGTGCTGGAGTGTGTGTGTGTGTGTGTGTGTGTGTGTGTGTGTGTGTGTGTGTGTGTGTGTGTGCTGGAGTCAAACATCCACAACTTCATCAGAAAAACGCAAACGCTCAGCCTTCAGTGAGGACAAAGTTATGGGTTATTCATTTCGCCCAACATAAAACCGTTATGATGGAACATACATTCAAACCTAAATGTATTCAGACTCCTCCAACATTTCTCACATTATCAGTTTATTCGCTATAGTTTATAAAATGGTGATAAATATGAGCAGAACTCAGAGTTCTCAGATCAGTGGATATTTGACTGGTTTTGTCCGTCCTTCTGTTAGACTCTCACACATGAATTATGTTGAATATCTGTCAGCTGTTAAATTTAACTACACAATTAGATAATACCAGTTTAGCTCAACCAGTGAACAAGCAATGCTTCATGTTGTTCAGTGTGTGTGTAAAAAGAGCATTAGCAATTACAGAAAACACACTTCAGCAAAACATGATCAGCTCAAAGTGGAGGAATCATTTTTGCTCCCAAATGTATATAAATTTTACTGTATGAAGAATATTTGGGTATAATGTCACAGTTTACATTATTCTGCTCTCCTCACTTACATAAATGAACTATAGTGTCCTGATCACATAGTAAAAATGATATCTGGGGCCTCATTTATAAAACTTTGCGTAGGATTTGCGTCAGAAGTGGCGTACGGATGAAACATAGGACGTGCGTAAGCACAGAAATATTCGGATTTATAAAACCGTGCGCACGCACATCCTACGCATTTTTCCCTTAATAAATCACAATCAATTCTAAATGTAGCGCAGCTTTTGCGGCTTCATGTCACGCCCATAGTTGCCCATAAATAGTCCGTGAAACGCCCATAAGTTAATATTCATCGATTGCGAAATCATGGCAAACATAGAGAAGAAATCAAAAAAAGGTAACTTCACTCAATGTGAAGTAGAAGTTATCATTGGCGAGGTGGAAAAGAGGAGAAAAATGTTGTTTGGAGGGCACAGTGGGCATTACTAATGACAAAAAGGCACTTGAGTGGCAAAAGGTTGCAGACGCTGTAAATGCTGTAGCCTCACAACCTCGGACTGTGGCTGAAATCTATCTATCTGTCTATCTATCTAGTTGCATCTATATCTGCTCCGCCTGACGGACACATGGCGAGAATATCAGTTTTGTACATTATTTCGTTCTGTTTACCATCTTATTTATGAGGATGAATTGTATAACATGCCAATATTATTGCAGAACATATTTCACTTTTCTTTTTGCAAATATGTGTTAATTTGCATTTCTGTTGCAGATCGATCAAACGGGTGTTTGTGTAGGCTGTTAATTGTAAGACTTGCTTTGTGAAGTCTTCGTGTTATTTATGAGAGGCAGTATTGCCATTACACAACGGTCTACAGTTTCACACACTTTCACGTGTTTCTTCCATCTGCCGACGGTGTCCCCATTTCTGAAGGACCGCACATTTTACCGTCAAGTTTGCTTTTTATAAATACCAATTATTGCGTAGAGAGCGGCACACGCCTTCTTTTGTGCGTTCGCAACGTTTATAAATGAGGCCCCTGGTGTCTGAATAATTTTTGGTTTGACTGTATATAATTAGTAGTTTAAACCAGGTATGAGGATGATCTCAAATGGTTAGTTTTTTTTTGCAATCGCTTTAGGACCCATTTCACTTTTACAAAACTCTTCACTTAACTAAACTGTGGATCGTTTTCCATTGCTTTGGCACACTTTCTATATATATATATATATATATTTCTATAGCAATGTTATATTGAAATATATGGAAGCTTGTTTCCATCACATAAAACATTTTAAAAGATAATTGTGACTTTTCATCTCACAATTGCGAGTTTACATCTCGCAATTCTGACTTCATAACTCGCAATTGCCAGTGTATATCTCACAAACTCGCAATTGCAGGGTTCTCAAGTTTTATCAAAAGCTTGGAGTGAGATCACATCCGGTTAGGGGAGGAGCCTAAATGGAGCCCCGCCCCCACCTATCCCCGCCCCGCCCCCAATTTTACCCATTGTTCATAATTAACCAGCAAAAATTGAAATTATAACAATTGGTAAATCTGATAAATGACAGAGCAATTAATGACATCAAATATACTCTTTAATGTTATATTTCAAAATTAGGCTACAAATATAACAAATTGCTCCAAAATGTTTGGAAAAACAAATATTTTTGCATTTTTCCCTGACATCTTTGAAAAATACAAATGCAATGGCAATGATTAGCTAATGTATGTTTTGACAGGATATACAATATTACCAAGAGCACTCTGCTTTAGCCTTAATGTAACTAGAAATACTATTAATACAGTATAATATAGAATTTAAAATAAACTGAAGAAATACATCTTCATTCCTTCCCATACCCAATAACATTTCCTTAGCCAAACTGAGCTAAAGCTTTTGGCCTGGTTGCAAAGCATTTGTAGAGTTTTTGACTGCATCAACAATGTATACGATGGGCTATATATTAAATGTTCTAGAACTTCTAGTCTAAAAATGTTAGGCGAGCTTTCTTCCAACTTACTTTCTCCATCACGACGTGTGTTCGCGCGATGTCGCGGTGGCCGAACTTCCGTGTGTGTTCGCGGACTTCGCGCGTCTATAAGTTGCCTAGTAACGAACGCAATCTGGCCGAGATGCGGACGCGCTGGCGGCAGGAAACTTATCTTTGTGTGCATGCGCCTCGTATACAACGTTATATATAAAGCTTGCAGGACAATTTGGTTGGCATTGCCTTTTCAGCGTGAGAAATACACGGTGTGGCGTGTGAGCGTGTGAACTGGTTGAATTGCATGTGTCTCACGGCCAATGCGTGAGACTTGAGAACCCTGCAATTGTGAGATTTTCACGACATATCTTCAACTAAAAACTGAAAACCTTTTATGCATTTTGGCCATTCATTTATACGACAACAGCATTTTGGGGACCTGAAAACGCAAGGTTTTTGAAAACGATCCCGTTATCGTCTCTTGGTAAACGACAAAAACCTGAATTTGTGAAAACGTTGACGTCATGCACATGCGTGTTATGTGTTCAATATATGTTTGTATGTAACAAAGTGACATCGCCACCTACTGGCCTGGCAGCAGAATAAAGCGATTAGGCCTAGTCATTTTCATGGATCCGTGTGAACCAGGGGCGGAGCTAGACTCTCAGTACAGTGGGGGCGGAGCTTCATCATGGGGCCCTCTGCTACCAAGTCATTTTAAAATTAAAACCGTAAAAAAAAAACGTAAAATATCTGATGAATGCATATGTAATAATGTGTCACTTGTTGAGCCAAGTAAGCTTATATGTTAAATAAAACACAAAGGCTATCTCGTTCTTTTCAGAGAACAGTCTGTTTTCTTTCGTTTTGAATTGTTCTGTAAAAGTACACATTTCGAGCTTTCTATAGATATATTTCTCAGGTGTGTGAGGCAAGTAGGCCTACCTAATACGCTGAGTTTCGGTTCATTTATTACTCACAAGACGAGCTACAGTTCACGCGCCGTCGCGATTATCTATTGTCTGCTATATTTACTTCTTATTTATTAAATCCAGGCAATTGGTTGATGAAACATTGATTAAAATTAAGATACAATTAATACAAAACGAAATTTGCCTTAATGAATGGCTTTGTACTTTG
The DNA here is from genome assembly GCA_029959095.1 of Rhinichthys osculus. NCBI lineage: Eukaryota > Metazoa > Chordata > Actinopteri > Cypriniformes > Leuciscidae > Rhinichthys > Rhinichthys osculus. The sequence continues at coordinate 39,361,299 of JARWKJ010000018.1, forward strand.
TTTGATGTCTCTGGGAAAATTTTAAAAGCAGTCTTTCAGTGCCGCTTTCAGAGCGCTCACGTCCGTAACGTGGAACTGTTTCGTAACATTGTTTTTCCCTCATAAATGCGAACACGAAAAATAATACAAAATGAATATTTTGTTCTGTGGAGAGCCAGCCCTTCTTCATCCGGTGGGTATTACTTTTTGTACTTTTGCCACCTAAAAGTTAAAGTTTTTTTGTGTCACGTCCGTGTATTTCCCTCATAGGTTATTAAATATAAAACGCATGTGTAGACTGATATTTTTCTAATGTCTGGAGTCTGGACTCCTTTATTAAGGAGGATAAACAGACGTTTCAATAAATTGGTATTAAATGCATTTTCTGAGAATTTACATTTCAAGTTTTTTACCAAATGTCACGTCCATAACGCTGGAATTGCCCAATTTTAAAGAAATTATCCTCAACTGTGGTGTAGTGTAGGTCTACGTATTTTATAATGTTAACTTCAAACAATAGCCTACTAATAGTAATTTAAAGATGTGGTAGCATTGGATCTGGACGGGAAGGATAACGTTGGGAGTTGGAGTGTGTCGCGATTCTGCCTTCTCACTCACATTTCGGCATTTCACAACGCACAGTAATTTGGATCAGTAATTTTAATCTGATTACTGGTTTGGAAATAGTAACGCGTTATTACTCGTTACTGAAAAAAGTTACTGGCATCACTGCTAGCGAGGGCCCCGTTCCTGTCCAGTGACGCAAGATCGGCGGCGTTTGAGGGGCCCCTAATTGGCACGGGGCCCTGGGGCGGCCGCACCCACGCTATCTCCGCTACTGTTGTGAACAAAATCGTTTTGACGACGTTGTTGTCTGTAGCTATGTGAAAAATGCAAAGGAATAATTTTTCCATTTTTATTACATTGTTGTTGTGTAAACTTACCCTTGGGAATTATTTTGTACTGTAGTGTAAACATGAACTATGTAACATACAAATCCAGTGAATTCTAAACAGTAGAGTGCCTTCTTGTTTTGTTAAGACATTTTACAAAAGAAAACACTATAATGGTGCCTGTTGTTGTTGTTAAGTGTTTTTTTTTTTAAGTCTTTCTGTTATGAGTGACAAAAGAGTTATAGTCGGTTTATAGTCGTTCAAACCCCTGCTTTGTTTTAACCCCGGCAAAAGGAGAGTTTCACACGTGTAATTCAGCGGGGTTAGCAGCGCTTTTACCCGGGGTTAAGAAACTGTTAGCATTGATGTGCCAAACTGCAGTGTGAAATGGCAACTGAAAACCAATCGCCTCATATTCACGTGTTTTGGACTGTAAACGAAACACCGAGCGTTGGTCGTTTCTGCGTTTGAGAGGAAAACTGTCGAGTTTAGACACAAAACGAGACAATTGGAGTGAAGAGGCCGTTTCATTCTTACCTTTATAGTCTGAAATGTCCATTCAGTAAACTTGATTGTAGTAAGTCTGTCAGGTAAAATGTAATGAGTGATCCTTTACGTAAACATGTAGCGTGCAGCGTTCGTCCAATCAGTGACCCTAACACCGCAAATATGCAAATGAGAACGTTAACCCGGGGTTTAGGAATGTAGCCTACAGTGTGAAACGTCAGCATGAAAACCTAGGATTGTAGTTTTTCTTGTGGCACAATTTCCCAAACCAGTCATTAGTTCTCAAAATAAAGACACATTTCACCTGTTTTTACCGTTTTATTCAGTCTTTGGTTTTCACACACGTTCCAATTTTCTTAAAGGGATAGTTCACTCAAAACAAAAAAAGTTGTTGTTACTCACCTTCAAGTTGTTCCAAACCTGTATGAATTTCTTTCTTGTGCTGAACCCAAAAGAAGATATTTTGAAGAATGTCGGTAACCACAGTGTCTTTATTTATGTGTCTTCTGAGGCCAAAGTTTGATTCTGACAAGAGATCATGTGTTTTTGACTAAAATATTTGATTTTGATGTGACAGTTTGGGGTTTGTACAAGTTGGTGTGTAGTTCTGAGATTGTGTAGTTGTAAGAAAACTGTGAAGTGTTTCATGTATTGTGTATAAATAACCCAGGATTATGTTTACCTAGGAATAGGATTAGTTCAAGTCAAGTGTGAAACGCCTTAAAGCTCTCACTGCAGTTTATGTTACATGTTTATATTACAGGACACAATTATTCCCAAATTGATCCCTTTTGTAGATGGTAATATGTAGGTTTGAGTCTACATCTAACTGTTTTGATAGTATTTCATTTTTTAGATCTGGAAAAAAAATGATTTAACAGTTTTAAAACGAGTATGTAAACATGTGAATTGGCCTGTAGGTTCATAGAGTTTTAGTGCCGTTTTTGTGTCTGAGTGAGAAAAGAGTTCATGCAATCTGACACATGTCATAATTGAGGAAATGTTGTGCTAAAGCATTGGAAAATGATCCACCGTTTAGCGCACATGACCTAAGTATTGAGAAATTGTAAAAAAAAAAAAAAAAAAATTTCCAAAACATTTGTTTGCATAATTGGTGTTGTGCACTTGGAAAAGTAGAAGAATTAGACATAGAGGTTCAAAGGTTTATTCCACGATGCAAATCATGATAGACACTGAACTATGAAGATAATAAAAAGACAATTGTAGAAATACGTAAGTGCTTGTAAGAAATTACAGTCAGCTTTTTTGGTTTATCAGTAATCGAAAAGAATAAAAAATAAATAGCTTAAAATTAAATGCAGTCCGTGCTAAATCATATACACAGTTCTATACACAAAGATGGATTATTTCTCCTACTGAAATCGATCTTATTTTCAATATTATAGTACAACTTATCTAAGTGCATTAAGCAAATCTAATCAGTACAACAGGAGCAACAACAACAAATCTTCCGCCATAAAAGTTCAACCAAACAGATAGGAAAAAGTTCATTTATCCAAACCATCTAAACAAAAAAAGGCATTCATTTCCAGCACTTAATGACTTTATAAGGCAGCTGCGTTTGAAGTCACTGGGACTTTTGTTTGTCGCTCAGATTAATGCGTCCTATGTCCACAAATGTTCTTTTACTTTAACTGTAAGGGCAACTCTTATAAAAACCTTCCAAGTTGATGTGAGCATTTCTATTCAAGCTGTAGAAACTAGGGGTGTAACAATATATCGTGTCACAATATATCGCAATACAATATCGTGGATAGTTCACCCAAAATAAAAATTACTGTGTGAGAAAAAAATCAAGTTTTCAGAGTTTTAGTGTCAGTACTACATTAAACTATAATGTTGAATATAATGTATAATATTGCAATATTTGTGGCTCCTGATAATTCCAGATGTCTGATGTTACCAGTAAAAATGGCCTAAATATATCTAGTCAGTGACAGAGATGTGAAATAATTGTGTATTTTCAGCTTCAGAATTATGAATATTGTTATCCTGGTGTCTCTATTGTCCTGTGCTTTGGGCTTCAGCACCAAGTCCAAACCTATTCATGTACACACACAGTGTAACACCAAATTAGCATTTTAATCAACAGCACATTTTGTGTTAACCTTTTACCATACGTCTTGAGGATCGCAGAATCGTGATGTGTATCGGATCGTGACATGAGGGAATCGTTACACCCCTAATGGAAACATATCTAACCTTGTCAGAACTGTGACATAAAAGACTAACACCAGAACCGGTTAATCGTTCTGGGAAAAGTCCTACTGGATGAACTCTTTCAAAATGTCGCAGGTGTTTTTATTGATGACCTCGCGTAGCTTCCGAACACGCCGGGCGCTGGAAAGCACGATGAAGCTGTCGGGTTGCAGGACAGCCATGCCGTTATCCACGTCTCCCATGAGGATGATCTGGCCGTCTGTGGTGGTCACGTTCGGACACGGACAGGCCCAGTCCATGTTCTGCAGGGTCACCTCGAGCGGATCCTTCCCGAAGAACTTCAACCCCATTTTGTCGTCCTTCAGGATCTCCTCCACCGTGACCAAAGCGTGACCCGAATCCTGATCCTCGGTGAGCTCCGTCACACGTCCCAGAATCACGAAATCACTCCTACAGAAGCTGGTCACCATCTTGTGCTTTGGTTTGCACGGTTTGCATCGCTGGATCCTCGGGAACGGGCATGTGTCTTCGCACGCGTCTTTGGTTTTGAAGTTGTTCTCGTTGCCTTTGCATCCGCCGAACACGAACGGCTGGCAGCGGCGCTGGGATCCGCTGTACGCCCATCGAGGCTCGTACGCCTTGCAAGGTCCCTGGTAAATCGGGAGGTTGCAAGGCGCGGAAAGCTCGTCCCGACACGACGTCATGCACGTGTCGTAAGCGTCGAAGTGATTGCGGTTTTTGCTGCAGTTGCCGTACGTGAAAGTATAGCAGTTGTTCCTCTGTGGGTCGTAAAACCAACTCAGCTTTTCCTCTCCACAATCGTCCCCGTCCGGCACTTTCAAACACTCCTCGGCTGGGAACCCGGTGGAGTTTAGCTTTATGATCGGCTCTTGCTGGATTACGGACAGCGGGAAGTGCGCGAGTATTGAGCCGCCGGGATTGGTGGCCGTGCATGTGTAGACGCCGGCGTCTTGCAGTTGTGCGTTGTAGATGACCAACTGCCCGATGTTAGTGACCACTACGTTCCCATGCACGTGATTGGGTTTCATAACCACTGGGTTTCCGTGCTGTTTCTCCCAGGTTATCTCAGGTTTCGGTCGCCCTGCCACTTCACAGAGAAAGCTAGCCGTGTCTCCGACGAACACGGACTGCTGAGACGGGATGCCGAGCATTATAGGAGTGTGTGTGTGTATGTGTCCCGGAGTCGTGCGCTGGATTGTAGTGGTGGGTAACGCAGTGGTGCCGGTCGGGACAGGACTGGTGTTGGGCCAGGTGAGATGAAAACGACACGTCACGACCGATAAGGAGATTCCCTTCGAACACGCTTCGGCATCCATGTAGCACTTGTTGTAGTAGGTCATGCCGTCCGAGGCGCAGGTGAAGAGCGGGTCTCTCTCGCACCGGTCCCGGCACTTGCACATCGGCTGGCCGTCCCAGATGTCGCACTGGGAGCCCTGCTGGGAACACTGGAACGTGTCGCAGGACGCCTCCGTTGGCAAACCCATCGGCCCTTTCTTGCCTGTAGTGTCGATGAAGCGCGCCGCCACACAGCTGCGGTTTCCACACACATTGGCACAGCACTTCTCAAATGTTTGACATTCCTGGACAAATGTAAACAAAGAGTGAATAATCCTGATATATACAAAAAATGTGTGTGTGTGTGTGTGTGTACTGGATATTACTTGCATGCATGTCCATTTTAGACATATATCGCAGAATATTGTTGTTGTATTCACTTGATAATCTTGATTACACGAATGAAGGGAATATACATAATATTGCAATGCAATATAAATTATTATATGAAAATGTGTATTTTATACACATTAAATTGAACATGCATACAATTTATATAGAGTATGTATATATATATATATATATACAAACATATATCATATAAACTCAAATAAAATATACTCATATAAAATGTGTATTTTATATACATGAAATGAAAATGCATGCAATTTATATAAGGTATGTATGTGTATTCATTTCATATATATATATATATACAAACACACATATATTGCGGAATATTGTTGTTGCATTCACTTCATAATCCTGATTACATGAATAAAAATAAATATACATATTGCAATGTTATAATATACATACAAATGACTATATTAGATATGCATATTTTTATTTATATATATGAAATTAACATGCATGCATATATATATATATATAGAATATATATGACATTAACAAACATGCAAGTAATATATCAATATTACTAGCATGTTTGTTCATTTCACACATATATGAATATATATATATATCAATATATATAAAATATATATATGATGATGAACATTATATATATAGTTATATATCATATATGAATGAAATGGACATGCATGCAAGCATATATTACAGTCAAAATGACAACTAATTTCAATGGAATGAAAAGGCAAACCTGGTCAGATTCACATTCGCGCATGCATGTGCTCATTGCATCGACCCACAGGTTTGGGTTCATGTCGTTGGGACAGATCCCTGCGTGGGAATACGCGACTCTCTGCAAACTCATGCCTTTCACGCACTGCCTGTCCACAGACAGCAGCAGAAACTGTCCCGACACGAACCAGATCCAGCGAGGAAACAGCATCCACCACATGTCGGAGGGCAGAACTGAGGAATTATTTCGAGGAGTTTACAAGCCTAATTTTATTGAAACAACTGAGCCAGAATTGTGCGCCTCGAGCTTCCAAGCAGCAGGAGGGGGAAAAAAGAAAATCTCCCAGAGATTCAGAAAACTGTGAGTGGAAAATGAGTTTAGATCTCTGTATTTATACTCTCTAATAGTTTGCACTTCTTGAGCAACAAAGGCTCGCCTGACCACAAATCTCGCCCTTACGCGCAAATGACTGACATGAATTACTCTGCAGTTCTAGAGAGAGGATTAGAAACATCTGGTCCAGAGTTGGGTTGGTACTGGGACACCTGCCTCTCCGTGAAAGAGCTGAAGTGCTGCTTTAACCCTTTATCTGCGCGCGCTCGAGGGAATTGCGCGCGCGCGATCCCTTCAGTGCGCTTTAAAAAGGAAAGATGCCACACAGAAATACAAGAAAAGTAGAACTGGATATTTTAAAATGTTTTTAGAGTCTAAGTAATCTAATCTTCTCATGTTTTTTTTTAACCAGTTTCTGAAATCAGCATCATACATGAAAGCTCTTGTAAAGAAATAGGCTATACATGACCCAAAAAAAAAGTGAAATAAGAAAGTAAAACGTCGGTTTAGTATTGATTTGTGATCATTTAAGACAGAATGAGAAGGTTATCATTTAATTATATGAAACATCCATGCAATCATTTGCATGTTAAATCATAAAAATATCAATTTTACATCAAAGTTTGAGACATAACTCAATTTAAACCAAATGTGTTTTAACACAGCTTTCAGAATCGTTGTTTTTGTTGAATTTCTGTATTTTTGACAGTGCGTTTATCGTATAAAAGTAAATGAAATTATTTTATTATAAGGTAGAAACTTTGCTGAAGTGGTTGTTTTGAACAAGCATTGACTTAGATATTATGCAAAATAAATTACTTTAACAATAAAGCATATGCATGGTGTATTTTGCCCAAATGTGGAGTAAAAAGCTCCCTTGCCATAGAGTTTTTAAACGAAACATAGTGCTTTTACCATTTCTACCCCCACAAAATGTGTTGCTTCATGTTCAGTAAAATGATCTTTGCAATCATACACTATATGGGTGTTGTATTGAGAAGCATTTAGCCCTGTACTTGTGTTGATTATACACTCCATTATATGACATGCATTAAATTAGCCTAACGTCATTTAAAATGAGGTTTGATTTTAAGTAGAACACAGTGTACGTAAAGCTTTCAGAACTCAAAATCTGTTTATGCAAAAATACTAATGCTGATTAAAGTATATTAGCGCTCATTAGCTCTGAAGAAGAATGTGCACAGGACAAAAGACACGCTTCATTCACTCCTGCCTTTGACTGAATATAAACAACACCGTAAGAAATATAAGATATATATATATATATATATATATATATATATATATATATATATATATATATATATATATTAGGCTATTCCAGAAGTGCTTCCAAAAAGTTTGTTTACTAACCACTTTTATTCTAAAATATTGTTAACATAACCTGAGCTGAATATCTCCCAGCTGAGCTGTTCAGAAGCTTCACCTTATTTTACCCCAGATTTACTCTAACAGTGCCTTGTTGTTAACTTTAACTGTTCGACAGTTATAGGAAATTCCTTGTCCTCACATAAAACCCATTCAGACTCACAAACGTGTCAAATGAGGACAAGCTCTTTATGAATTACACTTTTTTTGTTCTTTATGCAATATAGTGTTTTATCTTCGAAATATTCAAGCATCTTAGACGGTACACTATTAAAAATAAATAAAATAATAATTTAAATAACGTTTTTTCTCTCTTGCATTTTGGGTTCCCAAAGCTCTTAAAAGAACCTTTTTTGTGTGTGTGTGTGAAGAACATATATGTGCAAAAGTTCCAATCTCAGATAAAGCATCTTTATTTTTGAAGAGTGATCCACTTCAATCTGGCCCTCCGCAGTTTCCCGCATGATACACGCCTCAGGTGTTTGGACCCAAATATATCATTACCCGAACGTCGAACAACACAGTATTTCTTGCTCCAACGCTTCAGAGGAAGCGTGTTTCAGTGAAGTGTCCCGGTTTAGGAGAGGATCTGGCCTCCAGCAGGACTCGAGTCTTTCATGAAGCCGCTGGCACACTGATAACACAGCAACTCTTCCCCGTGTGTGATTGATTGCTGAAGGAGTAGTGAACACACACCGCATTCTTTCACCTTCCCCACTTCTGCAGACGCATTACCTTACCTGCCCTCCGCTGGGGCAACGAGTCATGCATTTGTTTGAGGAAATGGTGTAATGGGAACAAAAAATTAATAAACTCCTGTCAATCTAAACAGCTTGAGTGAGGACTGACACAACCTCAGGCTGTGCTATTAAAATAATAGGCTGTTTACTTGTGACTCTGGGATGTAATTAAGCATACTAATTATTAAAGCACACCTTGTTGAGAAACCGTAGACAGTTTAAACTGATAGCAGACAAATACATTTTTGTGTTGTATATGGTATTCATATTATTAGAAACTGTATATTTTATTGAAAATTAAAATGCCCTTGAACCCTTCGTTGTCTTACGTTTGAAAGATTTCTATAGTTTGACCATTTCAATGAATGTGCCGATAATTTCTGTCACTGTCTGGTCGTTCCCTATCCCCTATATAGTGCACTGACTGATCGTTCCTTACCCCCATATAGTGCACTGACTGATCGTTCCCTATCCCCCATATAGTGCACTGACTGATCGTTCCCTATCCCCTATATAGTGTACTGACTGATAGTTCCCTATCCCCTATATAGTGTCCTGACTGATAGTTCCCTATCCCCTATATAGTGATCGTTCCCTATCCCCTATATAGTGCACTGACTGATAGTTCCCTATCCCCTATATAGTGTCCTGACTGATAGTTCCCTATCCCCTATATAGTGTCCTGACTGATAGTTCCCTATCCCCTATATAGTGTCCTGACTGATAGTTCCCTATCCCCTATATAGTGTACTGACTGATAGTTCCCTATCCCCTATATAGTGTCCTGACTGATAGTTCCCTATCCCCTATATAGTGTCCTGACTGATAGTTCCCTATCCCCTATATAGTGCACTGACTGATAGTTCCCTATCCCCTATATAGTGTACTGACTGATCGTTCCCTATCCCCTATATAGTGTCCTGACTGATAGTTCCCTATCCCCTATATAGTGTCCTGACTGATAGTTCCCTATCCCCTATATAGTGCACTGACTGATAGTTCCCTATCCCCTATATAGTGTACTGACTGAAAGTTCCCTATCCCCTATATAGTGTACTGACTGATAGTTCCCTATCCCCTATATAGTGTCCTGACTGATAGTTCCCTATCCCCTATATAGTGTCCTGACTGATAGTTCCCTATCCCCTATATAGTGTGTTCACCATGTAGAAAATAGTAAATGCAGCATCTGTTTATAATGTTGGGGGCGGAGCTTCAGATTCTAGAGAGTATTTGATTGGACAGAAAATCTGATGACAAGCTGAAGTGCAGAGTGATGTCATCAAAATCCATATTGGCAGAAGTGAGTGTACATTTTGGATGCTTATATCTTCTAAATGCACATTTTGTCATTGTTTTGGAGCACACTAGCTTATAGATAACAGTAAGGCGAACAAATTCATATTAAAAGCCAAAAAAATAAATACATTTGGATTTCATGGGGACTTTAAACAGAGTCAACAGCTTTCACACACGTCTTTCAAAATAAAAGTCAGAAAAACATTGGTTTCTTTGGCTACACACTTCTGGACCCACTCAAAATGGTTTTGTGGCCCACTTTTGTGTCGCCGGTTGAGAAACACTGTATTACACACACACAGACACACTCCGCACGTCTTCAGATGCTGGAACACCGGCTGCACGTAACACCTTGTTGTTTTCTGTATGAAAACAGCATGTCATGCTCATATTCTCAGGGCCCAACCCTTACACGAGTCACGACTCAGGTTTATTTCCCAGAAAACATCTTCCACGCCAGGAATGAGGAATCATTCAGACTCGAACACAAACACCGAGGGCCGTAGACGCTGTGCTGACAGTGTGAAGATAAATTGGCCTTTAAACACAAACCAGCGCTTGTTTTAACACCGGAGACGAAACTTGCTTTGTCATCGGTCCATCGAAACATCATTCGCCCGCAGCATGAAGTGATGGGACAGGTAAAGAGGAAGAGCCAAACCCAAACCCGTCCATACTTCCCCTGAGGGAGCGAAACTCACACTTCACAGCGAGTCCGTCATCTGTCAGCAGACAGCTCTCTCTAGATGAAGATACACCACTGATCCTACTGAAGAAAAGGCTTTAAAGGGATAGTTCACCCAACAATGAAAATTAGCCCATATGACATTCTTCTTTCAGAATTCAGACTAATGCGTTTTGAAGTCCATAAAGTGCATCTGTCCATCATAAAAGTGCATCTGTCCATCATAAAAGTGCATCTATCCATCATAAAAGTGCATCTATCCATGATAAAAGTGCATCTATCCATGATAAAAGTGCATCTATCCATCATAAAAGTGCTTCTGTCCATCATAAAAGGGCATCTATCCATCATAAAAGTGCTTCTGTCCATCATAAAAGTGCATCTATCCATCATAAAAGTGCTTCTGTCCATCATAAAAGGGCATCTATCCATCATAAAAGTGCTTCTGTCCATCATAAAAGGGCATCTATCCATCATAAAAGTGCTTCTGTCCATCATAAAAGGGCATCTATCCATCATAAAAGTGCTTCTGTCCATCATAAAAGTGCATCTATCCATCATAAAAGTGCTTCTGTCCATCATAAAAGTGCATCTATCCATCATAAAAGTGCATCTATCCATCATAAAAGTGCATCTATCCATCATAAAAGTGCTTCTGTCCATCATAAAAGGGCATCTGTCCATCATAAAAGTGCATCTATCCATCATAAAAGTGCTTCTGTCCATCATAAAAGTGCATCTATCCATCATAAAAGTGCATCTGTCCATCATAAAAGTGCATCTGTCCATCATAAAAGTGCATCTATCCATCATAAAAGTGCATCTATCCATCATAAGTGCATCTATCCATCGTAAAACTGCACTTTTATGGACTTCAAAACAGAAACGGCCATTCACTGCCATTATAAAGCTTGGAAGAGCCAGGACATATTTTAATATAACTCCGATTGTATTCGTCTGAAAGAAGAGTGTCATATACACCTGATGGCTTCAGGCCGAGTAAATCATGGGCTTTTTGGGTGAACTCTCCCTTTAAACACTCAGATCTCCGGCTGCGAGCGTGAGGCGTCTTGTTGGGAGATGAATGGGAATAAACAGCCCTCCTGTTAGGATCCCGCAGCTCTGCCAATGTTTGTCACTCACGAGGATATTTAAAGATCCGGGATCTTTTTCTGCCTCCGGGAGATTCTTCGTGATTAATCTTGCACCGGGAGCCGGAGCGAGCGGAGGAGGCGTGGGCTCGTGTCACTCAGTTGGGCAATTTCATTTCTGAAGAAGTGTTTGACATTCAGAGGAGAAAACCAGTGAACAAGCTGAAAGTCTGAGACTCAGTAGACATTTTACACACACACACGCACATCGGCACACGTCACGCACACACACACACACACACACACACACACACACACACACACACACACACACAGAATAATATAGAGTTCATAGACAATTGGAAAAGTTTTTGGGGCAAGCCTGACCTGTTGAAAAGTGATGGTATCCATCCCTCCTGGGCTGGTGCTGCTCTTCTCTCTAGTAATTTGGCTCATAGTCTTAGAGCTCAAACATGACAATCTGGGGCTCAGGTCAGGAAGCAGACAGACTGGCTAAACCGACCGTCTGCTAGCGGCCTCACGTCACCAGGGTCAGATAAATCCCATCACATAGAGCCTCTTTCACCTAGATATCATCATATAGAGACTGTGTCTGTTCCCCGAATTTGGAAATCCAAAAAACGTCAGGTTAAAAATGTAATTGATGTTCAACAAATAAAAAAACAGATATAATACAGATGAGCAAATGATAAAGCTTGGGTTGCTGAATATTCGATCCCTTACTTCAAAATCACTCATAGTTAATGATATGATTTCAGATTATAATCTTGATATGAATAAGTCCATCTATCCATCAATAAATTGAATATGCTGTGTTTGACAGAAACCTGGTTAAAACCAAATGATTATATTATTTTAAATGAGTCAACCCCACAAGATTACAGTTATAAACATGAACCTCGTCTGAAAGGCAAAGGGGGAGGTGTTGCTGTAATTTATAGTAATATTTTCAAAACCACTAAGAAATCTAGTTTTAAATATACTTCTTTTGAAGTGTTGGTTCTTAATGTAAAAATATATAGTGTAAACGATAAATCACATTTGAGAATTCTGCTGGCTACTGTATACAGTCCACCAGGGCACCATAAAGATTTTATCAAAGAATTTGCGGACTTTCTATCAGAATTAGTATTGGCTGCAGATAAAGTACTAATTGTTGGTGATTTTAATATACATGTAGATAATGAAAAAGATGCTTTGGGATTGGCATTTAAAGACATTGTAAACTCAATTGGAGTTAGACAACACGTGTCAGGACCTACTCATTGTCGTAAACATACTCTAGATCTAATATTATCACATGGAATAGATATTGATGCCGTTGAAGTTCTGCAGCAGAGCGATGACATCTCAGATCATTATCTAGTCTCATGTAAATTACATTTAGCCAAGGCTGCAAAGCCGACTCCGTGTTATAAATATGTTAGACCTATAACTTCTGCCACTAAAGATTGCTTTATCAATAATCTTCCTAATCAGTTTCATCATCTCAGCATCCCAGATAGCTTATAAGAACTCGATATTGCAACAGAAACTTTTAACTCTCTCTTTTCCAGCACTTTAGACGCAGTTGCTCCGTTGCGCTTAAAGAAGATTAAAGAAAATTGTCCAACGCCGTGGTACAGCGAGCACACTCAGGCCCTAAAGAGAGCAGCCAGAAAAATGGAGCGCAACTGGAAGAAAACTAAACTAGAGGTATTTCGGATTTCATGGAAGGAGAGCTCGATTGCTTACAGAATGCTTTAAAAGCTGCTAGATCTGCTTATTTTTCAACCATATTAGAAGAAAATAAACACAATCCAAGGTATTTATTTGAAACAGTAGCTAAACTAACGAAAAAGAAAGCTTCAAGCTCAGAAGTGTCAAAGCAACACGGCAGTAATGACTTTATGAACTTCTTCACTTATAAGATTGATAATATCAGGGACAAAATTATAACTATGCAACCGTCTACCACAGTATCGCATCAGGAAGTGCATTGTAGTCTCCATGAGGAAAAAATTGATTAATTTGTTGCTATAGGAGAGGAAGAATTCTGCAAACTCGTTAATTCATCTAAATCGACAACTTGTATGTTAGACCCTTTACCGACTAAGCTACTGAAAGAGATGTTTCCAGAGGTCATATATCCTCTTCTTAATATCATTAATTCATCTTTGTCTCTAGGATACGTACCAAAAACCTTCAAACTGGCTATGATAAAACCGCTAGTTAAAAAACCACAACTTGATCCTACCGAATTAGTCAATTACAGGCCGATCTCGAATCCGCCTTTTCTGTCAAAGATATTAGAAAAAGCAGTATCTTCACAACTGTGTTCCTTTCTAGAAAGAAATGATATCTGTGAGGATTTCCAGTCCGGATTTAGACCGTACCATAGCACTGAGACCGCTCTCATTAGAGTCACACATGATTTGCTCTTATCATCCGATCGTGGTTGTATCTCTCTATTAGTGTTACTAGATCTTAGTGCTGCATTTGACACCATTGACCACAACATTCTTTTAAATAGACTAGAAAACTATGTTGGCATTAGTGGAATTGCACTAGCATGGTTTAAATCACACTTATCTGACCGTTATCAGTTTGTAGCAGTAAATGAAGAGATGTCTTATCGATCACAAGTTCAGTATGGCGTACCACAAGGCTCAGTACTAGGACCGCTGCTGTTCACTCTGTACATGCTACCATTAGGAGATATCATTAGGAAACATGGAGTTAGTTTTCACTGTTATGCCGATGATACTCAGCTCTATATTTCTTCAAAACCCAACGAAACTTACCAATTCACAAAATTAACGGAATGCATAGCTGATATAAAAAATTGGATGACTAGTAATTTCCTACTACTAAATTCTGAAAAGACAGAGATTCTAATTATTGGACAAAAAACTTCCACACGTAATAACCCAGAATACTGTCTAACACTTGATGGCTGCTCTGTCAAGTCTTCGTCGTCGGTTAGGAACCTGGGTGTGCTATTTGATACCAACCTTTCTTCTGAAAGCCACGTGTCTAGTATCTGTAAAACTGCATTTTTCATCTTAAAAATATATCTAAATTACGCCATATGCTCTCATTAACAAATGCAGAACAATTAGTTCATGCGTTCATGACCTCAAGGCTAGATTACTGTAATGCTCTACTGGGTGGTTGCCCTGCACGCTTAATAAACAAACTCCAGCTAGTTCAAAACGCCGCAGCTCGAGTTCTTACCAGAACCAGGAAGTATGACCATATTAGCCCGGTTCTGTCAACACTGCATTGGCTCCCTATTAAACATCGTATAAATTTTAAAATATTGTTGATTACCTACAAAGCACTAAATGGTTTAGCTCCCAGTACTTGAGCGAGCTCTTAACGCATTATAGTCCTTCACGTCTATTGCGATCTCAAAATTCCGGCCAGTTGATAATACCTAGAATATCTAAATCGACTGCTGGCGGGAGATCCTTTTCCTATTCAGCACCAAAACTTTGGAACAGTCTTCCTACCATTGTCCGGGAAGCAGACACACTCTGTCAGTTCAAAGCTAGACTAAAACACATCTCTTTGACCTAGCATACACATAATACATTATAGACTTCTATAATTCAATGTTAGGCTGCATAGATTAGGTCAGCCGGAACTGGGAACACTTCCCTTAAATCTTGATGTACTCGCTACATCATAAGAAGAATGGCATCTACGCTAATATTAGTGTCTTTGTTTATCCCGAGGTTTTCCCGCAGCCTGCCGGATCCAGGCCGTGTCCAGATCTGACGAAGGAGATTCGCCTGGACACACACACACACACACACACACACACACACACTCCAGATCTGACGAAGGAGATTCGCCTGGACCCGATGACAATACAGTGCTGAAGTATCCACTACCCTCTCCCTATGGAGGATCCCTTTCCCACTCTACAGATAAAGCGTTGGGAATTCCAGCTCGCGTACCCCGAAGTGATAAAATAAAACTAAATTCTGTATCAAAATGTATAGGCAAGAAAAGTAGTTTGTTTAGGCTGGGTTGTATGAATTACAAACCTGCGCACATATTTTAAAAAGCACAGAACTATACAATTCTGAATGAGCATGTGAACGCCGTCAGCGTTAATCACAGGTTCGCGTTTAAAGTCTGATCATTTCGACGGAAGTGAATCAATCAAAGTTAACTTTAGCTGGAAATAACATTATTCAAGAACCGCTATAACGCCAAAACAATCTGTTACCTTAAATTATGTTTATCTCTGTAAAGCTGCTTTGAAACAATCCATTGTTAAAAGCGCTATATAAATGAAGATGACTTGACTTGACACACGCACGCACGCACGCACACGCACACACACACACACACACACACACACACACAGTTTATATACTGTGTGTGTATATACACTACCGTTCAAAAGTTTGGGGTCGGTACGATTTTAAATACTTTTAAAAGAATTCTCTTCTGCTAACCATGGCTGCGCTTTTTTTGATTAAAAATACAACAAAAATCAGTTATAGTATTAAATATTATTCCAGTGTAAATCAGCTGTTTTCTGTGTGAATATATAGTAAAGTGTAATTTATTCCTGTGATCAAAGCTGTATTTTCAGCATCATTACTCCAGTCTTCAGTGTCACATGATCCTTCAGAAATCACTCTAATATGAGGATCTGATGCTCAAGAAACATTTATGATTATTATCAATGTTGAAACAGTTGTTGGTCTGTCAGTTGTACAGTTCTTTTTTTTTTTTTTTTTGGATTCTTTGATGAATAGGAAGTTCAAAAGACTTTTGTAACATTATAAATGTATTTACTGTCACTTTCGATCAAATTAATTATTCCTTGATAAATAAAAGTATTAATTTCTTTCCTCCAAAAAATAAAAATAAAATTCTCACTGACCCCAAACTTTTGAACGGTACTGTATATATATATAATATATATATATATATATATATATTATAATGAATATATAATATATAATGGATATAATGGAACTATAATATATAGAGTAATGAAACTAACACAAAATATATACAAATTCATACTTTAAATAATATAAACATTAATTAAACAAGAATAAAATATTAAAACATGAATTTTATTACTTAATAAAAAACTATGTTGAAAAAAAAAGACGAACTAAAATAAAAAATAAACTAAAATTAAAATTAAAATATATCAAATAGAATGTAATCAAAAATATTAATAGTATATCATCAATAGTAAAATAATCAGGTTGATACATAAACTGATTAATTAATTATAAGATAATATATAATATAGTTAGTAAGTTCAAATTTAATACCGTTAAAAAAATGTTTTGTTTTGTTTTGTAAAGGAAAATAATAATTTTATTCAGCAAGGATGCATTAAATTGATCAAAAGTGACCGTAAAGACATTTTGTTATTGTTAATGTTGTGATTTTATTTCAAATAAATGGTGTTCTTTTCTACTTTCTATTCATCAAAAAATATGTTTATAACATTAATAATAATCATAAATGTTTCTTGAGCATCAGATCCTCATATTAGAGTGATTTCTGAAGGATCATGTGACACTGAAGACTGGAGTAATGATGCGTAAAATACAGCTTTGATCACAGGAATAAATTACACTTTACTGTATATTCACATAGAAAACAGCTGATTTACATTACAATAATATTTGACATTTTTTACAGTATTTTTGATCAAATAAATGCAGCTTTAGTGAGCAGAAGAGACTCTTTCAAACACATCTTTCCAATCCCAAACTTGTGTAAAGTAGTGTATATTTACATTGGGATTTTGTAACCTTAAGAGACTAAAGTCATTCTCATCAGATTATGATTATGATAGATGAATGAAATGTGTTCATATCTCCAGTTGTGGATGTGTGTGTCTGGAGGTGTTTACAGTGAGACAGAAGCAGCTGTGTCCAGAATGAGAGGAATGACGACCTTTGACCTGCTTTATGTTGGATAATAAACCGAGGCAGATTTTCATACATTCACACTAAAGCCCTCAGAGACTCATGTGTAATAACCTGTGGATAAAAGCACGAGTGTCTTCAGTTTAGAGGTTATTAACTTATGAACAGCATTAGTTGATGTTTTGGCTCTATTGAAGGACAGGAAAGGCAGCGTGAGCTTCAGAAGTGTTCATAAGCGGCACGTCCTCTAGTGGACAGATCCGACACTACACTAATACTACACAGGTGAAACTCGAAACATGAGAATATGGTGCAAAAGTTCATTTATTTCAGTAATTCAACTTAAAAGGTGAAACTAATATATTATATAGACTCATTACATGCAAAGTGAGATATTTCAAGCCTTTATTTGTTATAATTTTGATGATTATGGCTTACAGCTTATGAAAACCTTTTCACAATATTCTAATTTTGAATTTGGGGTTTTCAAACACAAACTCACACTCACACCTTTTAACATTAAAATGTTACTTTATTTTAAAATAGTTTAAATCTACAAAATCTGTAGTTAATTTTGCTTATTTTAATGGCAATATATTTTGTTTTATTTAAGTGGAAATACACATAGAGAAAGTATTACTTTTTTTAATAAATGCAACAATATATTATTATTATTATTATTATTTAGCTGGCTAAAATAGGTGAGGTTTCAAAATTCTGAAAATGCTGTATTGTTCATGAATTTACAGCTGTTGCAGTTAAAAAAGCTGTTTACCATAGCATATATTAACCCTCTGGGGTTGTTCGGCCCAAATGGACCCGAATCATTCAAATAAAAAAATGTTAAAAATCACAGCTTCTTCGGAATGGTCCGAAATTTGGTGACTTTGTTGGTATTTGGTATATGAACACCCAAAAAAATTGGGGACAGGATGTGAACAGTCTAAAAGTGGTTGTAAAAAAAATAGTCACACTCAGGACCTTCGGGTGCAAATGGACCCCCAAAGGAAATGAATGGGAAATTGGCAAAAATGTAAAAAAACTGAGTTTTTTGGTCCGTACAATCTACAAATCAGCCACAATCCATAAAAAAAGTGAAGGGGTGAATCTATAAAACATCAAGAGTGCAAAACAGACACATCCACACACACACACACACACACACACTTTTATACACATACACACTCATAAATTCAGATTACATAAATCTGTTTTGAATTTTTAAAAATCACAGCTTAATCGGAATGTTACGAAACTAGGTGACTTTTATGGTATTAGGTATGTGAACACACAAAACAAATGGGGACAGGATCTGAATAGTCTAAGTTGTTGTAAAAAAAATAGTCAAACTCAGGACCTTCGGGTGCAAATGGACCCCCATAGGAAATGAATGTGAAATTGTCAAAAATATGAAAACACAGATTATTCAATATGAAAACACAGACTATTCAAATAGAATAGTCTATTTGAATAGTCTTAGTGGTTTAAAAAAAAATTAAACTCACACTTAGGACCTTCGGGTCCAAATGACCCCCATTGGAAATGAATGGGAAATTGTCAAAAATATGAAAACAGCTTTTTTGTGCATACAATATACAAATCAGCCAGAATGCAGAAAAATTTACTCAACGGTGAAGGGGTGAATCTCTAAAACATCAAGAGTGCAAAACAAACACACACACACACACACACACACACACACACTGTATTATATATTTATAATAATCTGTATTATAAAGTAAAACTGGCACTTCAAATTACCATTTAAACCAAACAAACAAACAAAAAACAAGACAAAAATAGTCTTTGAGAATCTGTTATTATATTTTAAAAATCAACAACCTGAAAAAAAATTTGTATATATTTGCAAAAATCACTAGAATCCCCAAGCCTTTCTACAGAGAGCTGTAAATCCACTAGTGGTAAAAATGTGCTATTGCGTGATAAAAATGCTCAGTGTGTCCACAAGATGGCATCTATATTTTTTTAAAAATTGCTTTCATGAGGCCTAGGCTTCACTCTAAAATGTAATACAGCTTTGATAATAAAAAAATAAAAAATAAAAAAATCTATTATGTTCAATGGGAAAAAATGGGTCATAATTATTGCATAAATAATAATTATAAATCATAAAATATCTCAAAACACCAAAAAAGAAAAGAATAATAAAAAACAAGTAAAAAAAAAATTATGATTTTTTTTTTTTAAATATGAATCCTGCCCTTTGGGTCCATTTGGACCCGAACACCCCAAGTGTGACTGTTAAACTATAATATAATAAACTTTCAATTAAACACACACACACACACACTCACTCTCTCACACACACACACCACTCTCTCACTCTCTCTCTCTCTCTCTCTCTCTCTCTCTCTCTCTCTCTCTCTCTCACACACACACACACACCACTCTCTCACTCACTCACACACACACACACACACACACACACAATATATATATATATGCTATTACTCTAGTTTAAAACCAAAATAGCTTTTGAAAATGAAATATGAAATGCACATAAAAACAGTATAAATGTTTTAATAAATGCAACAATGCTCCAATTCTGGCAACAGAATTCAAGTTTTTACAGATTTGGTTTACAAAAGGAATCACACACACACACACACACACACACATGTAACTGAGCAGTAAATCTTCCCTATGAACAACTTCAGAAAGTGACTTAAATAATACAGTACAAAAATAGCCTGCTTCGTCCTGACAGCGACTGATTCAGGAACAGTGGCACTGTAGTTATAGAAAACACAATTCATGTATAAAACAAACACAGATCCTGGATGCACACATTCAGTGTGTGAGAGTGAGCGAAGGCACAGCGGTGTGTGTTACAGGACGCCTCACACCAAACCTGCATCTTTAGCCATGCCGAAGAATATTCCTTTCTGCGCGATGAGAGCGGCCGGCGTGTCAAACTCTGCGATCTGACCCTTATCCAGGACAAGCACTCTGAGGAAGAGGAGGAGGAGGAGGAGAGGAAGAGGAGAAGAGGAGGAGGAAGAGGAGAAGAGGAGGAGGAGGAGGAGGAGGAGAAGAGGAAGAGGAGAAGAGGAGGAGGAAGAGGAGAAGAGGAAGAGGAGAAGAGGAGGAGGAAGAGGAGGAGAAGAGGAAGAGGAGAAGAGGAAGAGGAGGAGGAGGAGGAAGAGGAGGAAGAGGAAGAGGAGGAGAGGAGGAGGAAGAGGAGAAGAGGAAGAGGAAGAGGAGAAGAGGAAGAGGAGGAGAGGAAGAGGAGAAGAGGAAGAGGAGAGCATCATCACTCATCACATGTGCTGATCATTCACATCTCAACCGCTTCATTAGCCTCAGGAAACGACACTGTATTAATATTATTAATATATCCTAGTTTATCTGCAGACTTGTAGTGTTTATGTAAAGTGATTTTTACTGTACAGCAAATCTCGGCTGTATGATTATTGTTTATATCAGCACAAAATATAATTATATCAATGTCATATATATATATACACTGTATATAAAGACGGATATATTTTATATCCAACTTTATCATCTAACATACAGTGCACTCACGTAAACATATATATATATAAAGCTATATAGAGCAAATCTCAACTGCTTGATTGTTTATATAATCACAACATATAAACTATATTATCGTATGTGTGTCTGTGTGTGTGTGTGTGTGTGTGTGTGAGTGAGTGAGTGTGAGTGCTTTTGTTTTTGTGATATATGAGGACACAAATGTGTATAATGACATGCATATTACACTGGTATTACAACTTACACGTGATATATGAGGACATTGCATGAGTCCTCATATTTCAAATAACATAAAAAACATAAAAAACAATGGGGTTTTTAATGTAAAAATGCAGCATGTCTCCTGTGATGGGCAGGTTTAGGGATAGGGGCAGTGTGTGTGTGTGTGTGTGTGTGTGTGTGTGTGATGGGCAGGTTTAGGGATAGGGGCAGTGTGTGTGTGTGTGTGTGTGTGTGTGTGTGTGTGTGTGTGATGGGCAGGTTTAGGGATAGGGGCAGTGTGTGTGTGTGTGTGTGTGTGTGTGTGTGTGTGTGTGTGTGTGTGTGTGTGTGTGATGGGCAGGTTTAGGGATAGGGGCAGTGTGTGTGTGTGTGTGTGTGTGTGTGATGGGCAGGTTTAGGGATAGGGGCAGTGTGTGTGTGTGTGTGTGTGTGTGTGTGTGTGTGTGTGTGTGTGTGTGTGTGATGGGCAGGTTTAGGGATAGGGGCAGTGTAGGGGGACAGAATATACAGTTTGTCCAGTATAAAAGTCATTACGCCTATGGAATGTCCTCATATATCACAAAAACACAGCAGTGTGTGTGTGTGTGTGTGTGTGTGTGTGTGTGTGTGAGTGAGTGTGTGTGTACCTGGTGTAGTCCATGATGGTGTTGAGTCTGTGGGCGATGGTGAACACGGTGCAGTTCTTGTGTGTGTGTGTGTGTGTGTGTGTGTGTGTGTGTGTGTGTGTGTGTGTGTGTGTGTGTGTGTGTACCTGGTGTAGTCCATGATGGTGTTGAGTCTGTGGGCGATGGTGAACACAGTGCAGTTCTTGTGTGTGTGTGTGTGTGTGTGTGTGTGTGTGTACCTGGTGTAGTCCATGATGGTGTTGAGTCTGTGGGCGATGGTGAACACGGTGCAGTTCTTGTGTGTGTGTGTGTGTGTGTGTGTGTGTGTGTGTGTGTGTGAGTGTGTGTACCTGGTGTAGTCCATGATGGTGTTGAGTCTGTGGGCGATGGTGAACACAGTGCAGTTCTTGTGTGTGTGTGTGTGTGTGTGTGTGTGTGTGTGTGTGTACCTGGTGTAGTCCATGATGGTGTTGAGTCTGTGGGCGATGGTGAACACAGTGCAGTTCTTGTGTGTGTGTGTGTGTGTGTGTGTGTGTGTACCTGGTGTAGTCCATGATGGTGTTGAGTCTGTGGGCGATGGTGAACACAGTGCAGTTCTTGTGTGTGTGTGTGTGTGTGTGTGTGTGTGTGTGTGTGTACCTGGTGTAGTCCATGATGGTGTTGAGTCTGTGGGCGATGGTGAACACGGTGCAGTTCTTGTGTGTGTGTGTGTGTGTGTACCTGGTGTAGTCCATGATGGTGTTGAGTCTGTGGGCGATGGTGAACACGGTGCAGTCCTCGAACTGCGTGCGGATGGTGGACTGGATCAGGTCATCGGTCTCCAGATCCACAGCGGCTGTTGCTTCATCCAGAACCAGGATCCTCGTCTTCCTCAGCAGAGCTCGAGCCAAACACACCAGCTGCCTCTGACCCACACTGCACACACACACACACACTGTATATATACTGTACATGCTCATAATGCAATACATTACAGACAAATACACTACTAGTCAAAAGTTTGGAATAATTAATATTTTTTAATATTTCTAAAAAAGTGTCTTCTGCTCATCAAAGCTGCACATATTTCATCAAAAATACAGTAAAATAGTGAAATATTAACAGCTGTTTTCTATGTGAATATCTAGTAAAGTGTAATTTATTCCTGTGATCAAAGCTGTATTTTCAGCATCATTACTCCAGTCTTCAGTGTCACATGATCCTTCAGAAATCACTCTAATATGATGATCTGATGCTCAAGAAACATTTATGATTATTATCAGTGTTGAAAACTGTTGCTGCTTCATATCTGTGTGGAAAGCATGATACACTACCATTCATACAGATTGCAGTAAGTAAGATTTAAATGAAGTTCCTAAACGTAAGTTAGGGAGGAGCGAGCCCATCCAATCTTTCAATCAACAAACAGAGTATATAAGCAGCCGCTTACCTCTCCCTAGTATCAGCTGTTCCAGTATGCATTACTGCTGCACGGAATAATGTCCGACATCCCGGAAATCCAGCTCGTCCCGTCAGACGGCGAACTGACAAGCCTTCCCGAGACACCGACAGCCTCACCCCGCGTAAAACCGTGTCTCACGGATCATCTCCACGAGCGTTCTAGCTGAGAAATCCAGCGCTCATATAAACCACGCTCCAAACGGCAACGCTCTCCTCCACCTTCAAGACCGCCAGTTTTAACTGTGCCTCGTCCGTCTTCTCAGATTTCATCTCTCCACGCTACAGCCGCTAATACACCGATTCCACCCATTTCAAAATGTTCAGTCAACAGCCTACGTCAAGTCCTCTCCAGTTCCGGAATCCATTTCTCCCGCAGATCTTCAAAAGCGCTCTACGATCTCTTCATCAGTTCTTTCTGTTCCAGAACCCGGCGTCCTGATCCCACACAATCTCAACGCGCCGATCCAAAAGCCGCCGGCGCCGCCGCGGCTCGCACTTCCGTGTCCTCCGGTATTTCCACCCGGCCAACAACAGCGGCTGCAAAAAACAGTTCCGCTTCTTCTCCAGCTCCAACAAACTTCATGCAGTCAGCCCCACTCCCCAGGCAAGAACCAAACTCTCAAACACTTTTCTCAGCACTTCCCTCTGCTTCTCCAGTTCTCTCTTAACTTCTTTATAATAACCCTTGTGCCAGGTCACCCTCGCACACGGTTACATTTCTCTCATCCCCAAACCAACCTACCCAAAGAGCGGATCCTAACGTGAGGTTGCCTTCGCTAGCCATCCCCCCTCCTCTTTCCTTCCATTCCAATTCACCTAATTCCTTTCCTCCCCCCTCTAGCTTCCAATCGTATCCTAATATTCTTCCCAGTTCACATCCGAGCGTGAGGTTGCCTCCGCAAAGGATTTCTACACCTTTCTTTCCCACAAACCCTCCCCTTCCTCTAATCTCAGCCCATGCCAGCCATCTTGGACACCAGCCAGTAATGGGACCCTCCGATCAACATTTATCCACTTTTCTCAACACTAACACTTACTCTCCAGGTACAATCCGCTTGCCAGCCCATTCACTCTCCACAGCAGTCCATCTTCCAGCTCCTCCCAACGCAGTCGCCATGGAACCACCTCCAGTCTCAGCCCATCTCCGGTCCCTAATTCTATCAAGTGCAGATATTGATCTTCCTTCTCTACTGACTTCCGTCCCCTTCAATGAATCCCACCGCTCGTTCGACTGCGGCCCATTAACCATCAATCTCAAAAATTCTATACAACCTTCAAAACGAGTTCTCACACTCGCAGAATTCTGCATCGCTTTTGCCAGATACACTGAAGTAATTTGCACTTCATTTCCTGCCAGACGCAAGAAATTAAATGACTAACGTTACCTCTCTACCATAGCAGAGCTCAGTCTCTCTTTCGGAGGTAGTCATTTTTATACATATCATAAGCTTTTTCCAGCTAAATGCGCCGCCCGCGTCACCCACTAGAACCAGTGTCCTTATTGGGGAGCTTTGGACCTTGAACTATATAATAGAGTCTTCTTGGGCGTTCGAAGCCCTTCTTGCACCATCTGCAGGTCTATCATTCATTCTACTTCAGAATGTCCCCAAACCAACTCAGATCTTCCGAATCATCCAGCTCCTTTCCAAGAAAAAGCCACCGCATACGTCCCTCAATCAAGGAATGACCGTAACCAGATTTTTACCTCAGTTTCAGGCATCTATTTTGCATCTCCCCGCTTACCTAGCCCCGCAGGGCGTGTATTCATCTGGATGCAGTGAGAGCTCTCCCTTTTCAGATGTGCGTGACCTACCACTCCTGGAGTGGGGTCTCCCATCTGAATCCCATCTGTGGGCTCTTCCGTTCAGAAGCATCATAGGCTCTCCCGTTCGACTTGCTGTGTGGGTTCTCCCGTTTTTGATCGCCGAGTGAACTCCCTATTTATACATATGGGGGGGCTCTCTCCTTCGAAACGCAGCGGGAGCTCTCCCGGTCGAATCGCAGTATGAGCTTCCGTTCGGGCGCCGTGGGGGCTCTCCCTTTCCGAATCGCTGTGTGATCCTTCATGTTTTTAACCGTGGAGGCTCTCCTGTTCGGATCGCAGTGTGGGCCCTCCTATCCGAATAAATCAGGACTGGAGGTACCAAGGATCGTACGTCCCTCGAACGCGACGGGCCATTATGTCTTTATGTGATCTCCGCCCCCTGCGTCAGAAGGATGGTAGTTCTGCTTTTCCTATGTGTACCGTAGGCTCCCTCTTGCTGCGTAGGGAGTTTCGCTTCAGACACCGGTGGCCCGTTCGCCTTTAGGGACGAGGACCTTCTTCCCCGTTTGTGACATCTGGAAGCCCCATGTTCTCTAACTCCATGGAGCTCCATGTCATGGATGTGGCAGGGCGTTCTCCAACCTCGTACTCAAACCTCCAGTCCCAAGATACTCCCGCAGGAGTAATTTCTGAAAGTCACTGCCGCAGCAGTGCAGCGGTGAGATGCACCCCAGTCAAATTTCCACAAGCCCATGTCGTTTCACTCCACAACGAACGCAGGCACACTCTTTCAAACACAGCTCCCGCCGGAGCTCCACTCATAGCCCCACATGGTGGGCATAGTAGGGAGACGCAGTTCCAGCCAGGAGCCCCATTAAACATATCACTGCCGCAGCAGCGTCCATCCATGCTCCATACAGCTTTCAATTTCCACTCTTTTTGGGGGGTAACATACTTGAAGCTCTTAGGCATCCTGTATTTGATCACGTAATTCTAACTTGCTGTCCCAAATATTTATTCAACACTTTTGGGGGGTATATCAGAGCTCGAGTTGAAGCTGCTTCATCGAGCCCCTCTCCAGCGGACAGCAAGCCAAATAAGTTTAACCTAATATCTTAAAGATTTTATGGGCAAACGAACTCGTTAAAAGAAAGTAATACTTTTGACCACTTTTGAAAAAAGTGATAGTAAGTACATTTATAATGTTACAAAAGATTCTATTTCAAACTAATGCTGTTCTTTTGAACTTTCTATTCATCAAAGAATCCTGAGAAATGAAATCTGACACAGTTTCCACAGAAATATGAAGCAGCACAACTGTTTTACAGAAAAAAATCTGAATTATTCCAGACTTTTGCCTGGTAGTGTTCAAGTGAAACTAGAAAAATTATAATATCGTGCTCTTATTTATTTCAGTAATTCAACTTAAAAGGTGAAACTAATATATTATATAGACTCATTACATGCAAAGTGAGATATTTTAAGCTTTTATTTGTTATAATTGTGATGATTATGGCGTATTACCATACAATATTTTTCCGAGATAAGGACCCATGGTGAAGGGGAGGGGCTTAGGCTCTCCATATCTGTGTTGTGTGATTGCAGTACCTGAGGTTCTCTCCTCCTTCAGAGCACTCCAGGTCCAGCTTTAAAGCCTGGCTGCTCACAAACTTCTTCAGATGAGACTGTTCCAGAGCTTTCCACAATTCCTCATCACTGTATTTATCAAAGGGGTCGAGGTTCATCCGCAGAGTCCCAGAGAAGAGAACCGGCTCCTGCAAACACACGTCGAGTTACAGTCACAGCACACACACACACTCATATTCACAGCGGAGTTACAGTCACAGCACACAGAGACTCAATGCTAGGAGTGAGCAGTGTGTGTGAGAGACACAACATTTGTTCATCATATATGTATATATACTGTATGTGTTTTTTAGTGCTTTGTTTTTCATGTCACCAAAGTAACAATTTTTTTAACTTGCTGGCATAAATGATAAATTATTAATTAAAATTAAATACTACAAGCAGCCCAATCCTGCTATTAATGCAAATTAATTAAAAAACAACATGCAACAACATTAATATATTTGCTAAAAATAATATATTATAAAATAATATATGTATATATATACATATTATATTTCACATTTTTAAAATTAATCAGTAAGGATTTAAAAATTACTTATTTTTTAGCAATATCATGCAATAAATTATATATATATATATATATATATGAATAAAATAGTAATAATATAATTTTTATTTTAACTTTTATGTATATATATATATATATATACATAAAAGATCACATAAAAATTATATTAATTACTATTTTAACTTTTATGTATATATATATATATATATATACATAAAAGATCAAATAAAAATTATATTAATTACTATTTTATTCATATATATATATATGTACACACATATATATAAAACGTTTTTTAGTAATAATATATATAAATTAGGGCTGTCAAATGATTAATCGTGATTAATCACATCCAAAATAAAAGTTTTTTTTACATAATATATGTGGGTGCACTGTGTATAATTATTTTATATATATAAATACACACACATGCTTGTATATATTTAAGAAATATTTTCATGTATATACTGTATATAGATTTATATATAATTTATATTATATATAATATAAATATTTTATATATAAATAATATTTTTTTCTAAAATATACATGCATGTGTGTGTATTTATATATATACAAAATAATTATACACAGTGCACCCACATATATTATGTAAAAATGTGATTAATCGTGATTAATCATTTGACAGCCCTAATTTATATATATATATTATATACAGTATATATAAAAAATTTAATTCTATTACTATTTTATTTTTTCCTGGAAAGATACGTTGCTTTACAAAAATGACAAAAAAATTTAATCTGAATTTGAATCATTTTTGAGTTGTGAACGCTGAACGCGGCTCTGCTGAGCACAACACATGAAATCACACGGCAGCGTTTTAGTATCTGTTAAAAGGTGAAATGAGGTTAAGAACAGGTTTTACTAGAGAAAACTGAGAAAACAAACAATAGGAAAAAAGCATAATGTTAATAATCTGGACACAAACGAACAGCCCATTAGCCTCAGCGGTGTGTGGAGTTGCACAGGCTCATTATCAGCACTCTGGCTTCATCCACCGCCAGCACAATCAACTGCTTTATGGCTCTGAATGGGGAAATGAGCTTTTTCTGCTGACCCATCATGAGTGCAGTGCTAATATCGCAATAAGCTGTGCTTAAATGAAAACAGATGCGCTAGCACCACACCTGAGGGATGATGGTGAGTTTGGATCGCAGGTCATGAAGGCCGATCTCTGAGATCTTCACCTCGTCGATCACGATCTCTCCATCCGCCGCTTCCAGCAGACGAAACAAACACAGAGTCATCGACGACTTCCCGGCTCCCGTCCTTCCCACGATGCCGATCTGCAGAGGTGGACAGTAACGAAGGACATTAACTTTAGTACTGTACTTAAAGGTGCAGTCTGTAAGAATGACCGCTAGTGGTGGAAATAGGTACTGCAGTCCAAAATCAAAATATCGGAGAACATTGTTTCTCCGCCCCCGCCTCCTCAGACTCGACGCTCACGCGGGTCGCCAGTTTGAGGACGGCGCTATTGACACCGGAAACCGAGGACACTGTAAGTTGATTTATCCGCTGCTCTCGTTCATAGAGATTTTTAGAAGGATATCGAGGGCTTTTTAGGTTGTGTGGAATCTGCCATATCTGACCCAGTTTGTTTGCTCGTTTCCATGGCTACAAACCGCTGTCTCCCGCCAACTGGCAACCCGGGGTGTCGAAATACTATTGGCTGAACTGGCCGTGGGCGGAGTCACACAGACCAAAACAAAAACCGACTGACAACACAGAATATGTAAAATAACAAGTAAAATGACCGGCTGTAGAAGTGTTTTTCAGAGAAACGAGTATGTGAACTCAGCATGTTTCCTAAATATCTGCAACCACATTATGGTGTTTTTATGCTTTAGTAGAGTAGGAAAGTTACATACAGCACCTTTAAAGGTGCATTGCGCAACATTTCATGTTAAAAATACCCGTTTTTCTAACCCATACATGCTTAAACAATTGCCTGATGGGCTGAATGAGCCCTTCTCTGATCACTGCGATTGACTCTATAATCCTGTACAGTAAAATAAATAAGAGGGATTCGGGTAAATAAGAGACTGGGCGTGACGTCACGCGCGTTCACGCTCCCCTGGCTATGTCTGGCAGGTTTGTGTATTCGCCGCCATTCTCCGTATCAGCGAAGACAACTCGAGCGACAAAACTTTAGTCAACTTTCGACAGAAGTAGAAGATGGATTCTAAGAGACCGGCTTGTAGTTCATTCCAAACCCCAACGCAAACTCCACGTAAGACAAAGAAAAGAAAACGTTTGTCTAGTGCCACCAAAAGGGCCAAATTGGAGTCAGACAGGCGTCGGAATAAGACGAGAGTCAACATCGGGAAGGCTTTCAACAAATGGAGAGATCTCCGGTCTGCTCTAGGGCTCAAACGGGATCCTCAGTTGGCTTTTTTCTTGATAAAACGGTTCATGAACGTGTTTCCATAATAATACAATCATAAGTGGATACAGTAAACACATAAAACAGTTCAACATGGAGATAGATGGAAACAAAAACCGAAGTTTTCTACTCCCCCCGTTTTCCCCTCACACATAAGTGTGTAATTTCCTCAAATGCCTTTCCTTTCATATATTTAAAATGACTTGCAGATTTATAACTTTATTACCTCTGAAGACATTATGACTGTAAACAAAAGATGTGTGCGGCTGATGCTCCTTTGGTTATGAACAGCTCGAGCTCGAAGCGTGTGTGTGCGTGTGGTCCATGAGCGTGCACACCTCTGGTTGCAGTTTCGCTTATCGCCAGAGGGGGCGTAGTTCTGCAAAAACTCAGAGACTTGCGCAATGCACCTTTAAGTACACTTTTTGAGTATCTGTACTTTACTTGACTTTTATTTTTTCTGGAAATCTTTAACTTTAACTTCACTACATTTGAAAGACGAATATTGTACTTTTTACTCCACTGCATTTCTCGAGTATAAAGTAGTAACGTCAGTCAGGAGAGGATTTCATTTCATCTCTAAAACGTGATTGGTGACAGACAGCCTACCAGTGATCGTACCAGTGAGTCACGTGTCGTAAAGTTCAGCGTTTGAACAGTTTGAACACTAATCAACTGGAGGCAGAATAAACGAAGACAGACCCTCGGCGCGTGCGCACATCCATGACTCAAATGTTTTATAGACCACTTGATTCAAATGTGCATGAATGGATACACATGAGCCCCGGATTCCGGAAAATACACAGATAATGTGTCCCGGGATCGTTTGATTTTGGTTCATTCACACTGCCAGTGATTTTCCAGAATCTGTGTGTGCGTTCACACACATGCTATATGACAGTAATGATGTTTCCTCAGATTTACTCCACAAATATCATCCACTGGAGTTCACTGGTTATGTTAGTGTATCAAACACTCAGAAATAGGTATTTATTGCCTATTCAATTACATTTGAACTCATATTATATTTAGCTTTGCTCATTTTAAGAAGCCTACTGTCAGCTTTTACAGAATTACCCACTAATGAGGGTAAAATATTCTTTATTGTTGATATTCTGGGCTCATCTGCTCATCTGTATATAGTATACTTGATGAATAAGCTGTAAACTCAATCTGATCTTTTAATATCACTGTTTCAGGCATTTTAAAAAAAATTTCCCCCTCTAACTGTTTTTCTTAAAGTCCTCCTGTGTTGAAAATCCAGTTTTTAATGTTGTTTATGTGTCTATGTGGTGTTTTTAATACGCTTTAACACAAACCATGTGTAAGTTCATAAGTCGACAGCATTGCTGAGTATTTTCTGCTTAAAACTGCAGTGAACCAAAGACAGTCTCAAAAACACGGTTTGAAATCGCTGGTGTTTCTGACGTCACAAACTACCTTGTAACCAATCAGATCAACGTGTGATCGTCAACCAGTGGATCTCTGAGCTGAGGGAGTGAGTGGAGGCGGGGCTCATTTGCATATTCATAGAACCGTGCATACTAAATAAAGCAAGGGTGTCGAGTTACATTCAAGATATTTTAAGACATGAAGATTTTTTTGAAGGAAACACGCCTAAATATGTCATTTTGGTGATCAAAGAAATGAGTTTTAAGGGATAAAATGATTGACTACAGGGGGACTTTAAGTGATTGAAATATTGTCTTCTTTTGACAGCTGATCCACATGTTGGTGGCTTAAAACAGATGTAAACCTGCCAGAAACGGCATTACGAGGCTCCTGACCTTCTCTCCTCCCTTGACCTTCAGAGAGACGTTCTTCAGCACCAGGTCCAGTCCTTCTCGATATCTCACGCTGTAATCCACGAACTCCACGTTTCCCTCGGGAGGCCAGTCCGGCGGCGGCCGCTTGTCCTGCACGACCCATGGAGCCTGTGGAGTACCAGGGTCCAGTTTAATCAGCTCAGAATAAACTGCAAACATGATGCTCTTCCCCAGTGCTTCTGTCTCGTTTTCCAGCACAAACATCTCAACATTCATAAATGTGTGTGAATGTGAGTGTGTGTGTGGGCATGTTTAGCTATACTTGAGGACCAAATGTCCCCACAAGGACAGTAAAATTTGAGATTCCCTACTTTGTAAGGACTTTTTTCTGGCTATTAATTGATTAATAAACATAATAAAATGTGTTTTTTTGAAAATGTAGAAATACAGAAGCTTTGTGTGATGGGTAGGTTTAGGGGTCGGGTTAGTGTGTGTGTGTTTTTGAGGACAGAAATGTGTATAGTGACATGGGTATTACAACGTATATTACTTGTATAACGTTATAATATCTTACATCAAATGAGCTCTTGCTGTCGATCATCAGAATAAACTGCAAGCGGAAGGAAAGCCAAACTCTGGTCCCAAACAAATGAGTAATAACTTCTTTGCGGTGCGTATTACATTGATTACGGTAATAAGTGTGTCAATTACGCAGGTGTATGCTTGGCACTGAAGAAGGGTTGTACATGAAAACGTTTTGCGCACCTTGCACTTTATTTATGGCCTCTGGACAATAAAATCCTGTGAGCTTTTTGGCCTAAGGATCTTTTTTCAGAATAAACTGCAAACATGATGTTCTGCCTCAGTGTTTCTGTCCTGTTTTCCAGCACAAATATCTAAACATTCATAAGATACATTTATTTGAAAAACAAAATGTCTGAAGATATAGGAAAAAAATGTGAGTTTATGATTAAAACAAGAACAAATTAGTGTCAATGGGGTCAGAAAAAGCTGTTTTATTTCTTACTTAGTTACTAGTTGCTTATTTTAGGGCTGGCTGATATTCATTTAACAATAATTAACATAACATATTAGACCTTCAGGAAGAATGTAAACATGTATATTTGTTTGTTCACAATTCAACTCCACAGAGTCGCTGCCTTTTAATTTAGGGCCCCATGAAATTCATTTTAATTTTCCCTAAATTCTGTGTTTTCCATTTGATTTATTTTTGGGGGGATTCTGCGTTTAATGATTTAAGAATTTTATATACACTATAACAATTTAATTAAGCTTCTAAAATGTAATCAAATTGAAATATAACAATTAATTTACAACAAAACATTGCATTTTTATGTTTTGGCAAATACGATGCTGCACAACAGAACTGCATACATTTAAAACATGGATGAAAAATATTTTATAATTTGTTGTATGATATTCCTTAGAAATATTATTATTATTATTACTTTGAGAAGTATATTTTAGTATACAGCAGTGATATATTTCTGTCATCATTTCTTCACGTTAAACCAGACTTTTATTGTGACGTTTTCTCGTAAAGATCTTAGAGTTTCAGTTTCAGACGGTCTTTTTTCTGAAATTAAACGATGAAAAGCTGAAACGTGAAAAATTTGAATATGTTCATTTATTTCAGTAATTCAACTTAAAAGGTGAAACTAATTTATTATATAGACTCATTACATGCAAAGTGAGATATTTCAAGACTTAATTTTGATGATTATGGCTTACAGCTTATGAAAACCTTTTCACAATATTCTAATTTTGAATTCATATCTGTAAGCCATAATCATCAAAATTAAGTCTTGAAATATCTCACTTTGCATGTAATGAGTCTATCTATATAATATATTAGTTTCACCTTTTAAGTTGAATTACGGAAATAAATGAACTTTTGCACGATATTCTAATTTTTCGAATTTCACCTGTACTTATTTTCCTACTTAATTACTAGTTTTCTCAAACTACCGTCAAAGAGTAAAGTAAATTCTAGAGCGTTTTTTACTGTTTCAACATCATTTTCACAGTGCTGTGAAAAAGGGGACCAGATTTCATGCTGATATTCAAGAGCAAATAAATCAATCAAATGTTTATTCTTAATAAAACGAGCATGTGTTTGTTGTACTGTACCTCAGTCGGTGTTTCTGAATACTCCTTCACTCTTTCCACCGCTACTATGTTACTCTCAAGGTCAGAGGTCATCCTCACCATCCAGTTAAGGGACATAGTGACCTACAGTTTACAGTAGAAGTAAAAAGTGTTGTTGCAGAATAGAGGCGCTTACAGTGAAGGAAAAAACTCCTCTGTTTTCTAATCTTGCTTTATATTAAATGTGACATTGCATACTGCAAATATTGTTCTATAAAACAATATAAAAAGCAAATAAAAGCATCTGCTTAATGTATACAGTATACAGTTAAACTGTATATAACTGTATACTTGGTAATACAGTTATTTATTGTTTATTGCTTAAATATTTCTCCTACGTATTTATGTCTTATGTTATTTGTGTAAATTATGGAACCTTGTTTCCGCCACAGAATAAAATATAAAAAAGGTAATTGCGACTTTTTTTCTCACAATTGCTTGTTATAAAGTGAGAATTGCGTGATATAAAGTCGCAATTGTGTTATAAAGTCAGAATTGTGTTATAAAGTCATTATTGCGTGATATAAAGTCAGAATTGCATTATAAAGTCAGAATTGCGTGATGTAAAGTCAGAATTGCGTTATAGTCAGAATTGCGTGATGTAAAGTCAGAATTGCGTGATATAAAGTCATTATTGCGTGATATAAAGTCAGAATTGTGTTATAAAGTCAGAATTGCGTGATATAAAGTCATTATTGCGTGATGTAAAGTCAGAATTGCGTGATGTAAAGTCATTATTGCGTGATGTAAAGTCATTATTGCGTGATATAAAGTCAGAATTGCGTTATAAAGTTAGAATTGCGTGATATAAAGTCAGAATTGTGTTATTAAGTCAGAATTGCGTGATATAAAGTCATTATTGCGTGATATAAAGTCAGAATTGCGTGATGTAAAGTCAGAATTGCGTTATAAAGTCAGAATTGCGTGATAAAGTCATTATTGCGTGATATAAAGTCAGAATTGCGTGATATAAAGTCATTATTGCATGATATAAAGTCAGAATTGCGTGATATAGTCGCAATCGTGTTATAAAGTCAGAATTGCGTGATATAAAGTCAGAATTGTGTGTTTTAAAGTCGCAATTGTGTGAAATAAAGTTGCAATTGTGTTATAAAGTTGCAATTATCTTTTAAAATGTTTTATTCTGTGACAGAAACAAGCTTCCATAATAAATGCACCATGAGATGTAGTTAAAATGAAAAAGAAATGTCTGCATGATAAACAGTATCAATACACTAATGTTAGAGCTACATATGAACACTATTACATGAACTATTACACATGACTAGTGGTTATAACACATAATGAGTGTGACTGTACCTGTAGAGCGTAGGACACTGACAGACCCACCAGACCAGGACTCAGTTTATCCTTCCCGACCGCAGCGAACAGAGCAGCAAACAACACAATACAGTTCCCGATAAACTCGATCCGAACCCCCAACCACCTGTTTCGCACCCAAACACAACATGTTACGACTGAGCAACATTTCAGAGACATTTCCCACAAAAGCCAGAAATAAATGGAAGACGGAAGAAAATCTGCATGCATCCGAACGACTTATAAAGTCAGAATTGCATGAGATAAATTTGCAATTGTTATAAAGTTGCAATTGTTATAAAGTCAGAATTGCGTGATATAAAGTCAGAATTGCAAGATATAAAGTCAGAATTGCGTGATATAAAGTCACAATTGTTATAAAGTCAGTATTGCGTGATATAAAGTCACAATTGTTATAAAGTCATTATTGCGTGATATAATGTCGCAATTGTTATAAAGTCAGTATTGCGTGATATAAAGTCGCAATTGTTATAAAGTCAGTATTGCGTGATATAAAGTTGCAATTGTTATAAAGTCAGAATTGCGTGATATAAAGTCACAATTGTTATAAAGTCAGAATTGCATGATATAAAGTCGCAATTGTTATAAAGTCAGAATTGCGTGATATATAGTGAGAATTGCGTGATAAAAAGTCGCAATTGTTATAAAGTCAGAATTGCGTGATATAAAGTTGCAATTGTTATACAGTCAGTATTGCGTGATATAAAGGCGCAATTGTTATAAAGTCAGAATTGCGTGATATATAGTGAGAATTGCGTGATAAAAAGTCGCAATTGTTATAAAGTCAGAATTGCGTGATATAAAGTTGCAATTGTTATACAGTCAGTATTGCGTGATATAAAGGCGCAATTGTTATAAAGTCAGAATTGCGTGATATATAGTGAGAATTGCGTGATAAAAAGTCGCAATTGTTATAAAGTCAGAATTGCGTGATATAAAGTTGCAATTGTTATACAGTCAGTATTGCGTGATATAAAGGCGCAATTGTTATAAAGTCAGAATTGCGTGATATAAAGTCAGTATTGTGTGATATATAGTGAGAATTGCGTGATATAAAGTCAGATTGTGTGATATATAGTGAGAATTGCGTGATATAAAGTCACAATTGTTAAATAATTAAAGTCGCGATTGTAAAATCTGCATGCATCCGAGCGAGTGTGAGCGAGACCGAACCAACCTGTTGGAGACGATACCAGGGTAGTAACTCTTTTGGTTCTCATCCACTTTCATATCGCTCATGAGAACGAAGGCGCCGTGGCGCCCGTACGCGCGGATCACGCTCGTGCCCGTGATGGTCTCCGAGAAATGAGAATATATAGGAGACCTACTGACAGACTCCAGCCTCTTAAGCTGACGAGACGTGGCCACATAAAACCTCTACGGAGGAAAAACATGCTTTACACACACAAACTACAGCAGGGATATTACATATTTATACATGCATGAATGAGTGAGGATTCAGAAGACACACTCTTCATTTGACAACATGCATTTTTGCTCTGATATTTTTGCTTTGTCAAAGTCTTTTATTAAGGCAAAATTTCAAAATGCTTTCAAATTAACAAGATAATATTGCAGGTTTGACTGAACTCTAGGAATGTTTGGTCAGTTTAGTACTAACTAAGAGACTATTTATAATAATACTATTTATAATAAGAGAAAATGCCTGATCAAGATAAATGTTAAATAATTCATGAGCTTCTATATAATAATTTTATATATTTTCTTTAAAAAAAATCTTATGCACAATACAGTGACATACATTGTTAAAGATTTTGGGGTCGGTGAGATTTTTTATGTTTCTGAAAGAGTCTCTTCTGCTCACCAAAGCTTCATTTATTTGATCAAAAATACAGTAAAAACAGTATAATATTATTATAATATAAATCAGTTGTTTTCTATGTGAATATACAGTAAAGTGTAATTTATTCCTGTGATCAAAGCTGTATTTTCAGCATCATTACTCCAGTCTTCAGTGTCACATGATCCTTCAGAAATCACTCTAATATGAGGATCTGATGCTCAAGACACATTTATGATTATTATCAGTGTTGAAAACCGTGATACATTTAATTTTTCAGGATTCTTTGATGAATAGAAAGTTCAAAAGAACAGCATTAATTTGACATAGAATCGTTTGTAACATTATAAATGTCTTTACTGTCACTTTTGATCAATTAAGTCTGAATACAATAATCAAATATCGCAAACTATAATAAACTGTATGTGATTCTAGTTAATCCGCACATTCCTTCATTGAGACAAACCGCATAACATGTCCAATCTTTAATTTAGTTAATTTAGTTTAATTAAGTTTCTAGAATCCTCACCATAAGCACTTTTAATCAAACAATATTTCAGAATGCAATACTCTTATTGATATATATATTAAAAATACCATTCACATTAAGGGATCAAATATAAATAGGATTAAACGCTATCATAATGTTGTAGTGTTTGGTTTGGCTTTGTGCATTTCTGAATATAATGAAATCAATAACAATCATAAGAATCATGTGATATTTCGGCTGCATGCGACAAGCGATTGGCTCAGAAAACACAGAGCGCTTCAGAAAGCCAGTTCGTGCCATGCAAAGAAGATGAGGAGTTACAGCACAATCAGGAGAGATGCAAGACCACGGGCAATTATGCAATGAGAGATTGAGGGTTTAGTACCGATGAGTCGAGAGAATCACATACGAGACCAAATTATGACACTCGATAGAGGCCCATAAACATATGAAACACCATTATCAATATTAAACAGTGTTACAAACCCTAATGCTGTTTTTCTTCCCACTACTTGTAATTAGCATCTGAACTGTTCAAGAAGATCGGTAACACTTTACTTGAAGGGGTGTGCATAAGACTGACATGACACCTTCATAATCATGACATGACACAGAGGGTTTATGCATGTTTATGACAACTGTCATTAAGTGTCATATATATGACATTGTTTGAGATGTCTTTGTCATGACAACTTGACATTACTAAGACAACATAAATTGTCATAAACATGTCATAAACATGACATAGCAGATTAATTATCAAACTTAAGAAGCCACTTAGCTTTATTGGTTAACATTACATTAAACTGTCATGTGGTTGGTTTTGACATTGGCTGTCATGAGGCATTATAACTGTGTCATGAATATTTTTCTTGACCTCAACTACAGTGGTACACATTGAATTTGTCATTAACATGTTATAATGGCCTCATGACAGCCAAAGTCAAAACCAACCACCTGACAGTTTAATATAATGTTAACCCATAAAGCTAAGTGGCTTCTTAAGTTTGATAATTAATCTGCTATGTCATGTTTATGACATGTTTATGACAGGTTGTTTTGTCTTAGTAATGTCAAGGTGTCATAACAAAGACATCTCAAACAATGTCATATTTGCATTAAAAATGTCATAATTGAGCGAATGACACTTAATGACAGTTGCATAAACATCCTTCATATTCAAGACATGTCACGATTATGAAGGTGTCATGTCAGTCTTATGCACACCCCTTCAAGTAAAGTGTTACCAGAAGAACTTAACACTACATTGTTAATAGTCTAAATATTAGTAGATAATTAACAGCGGAGCTCACCACCAAACACACTTCTTATATGGATTATTATTTTACATATGCAAGTTCTTCCATTAAAATAACTACATGCCAGGTATGAGTTAAAAGTCCACTTGAATCACAGTCTGTTACGCGCGCTTGCATTAGTACTGATGAAATGATGACATTCACACAGCAAAACTTCATCTTCTACTGTAACTCTACTGTAACTCTACTTTAAAATGCTGTTCTTTACCCATCTTTATTAATTATACTTTTCATTACATCGTATATCCATACAGGCGGATATACAGCATACCAGCACATTCATATAATTAATAATAATACGTTATTGCAATAATGCATATATAATAATTATTATTATTATCATCATTAATGTTATTGTTACTACCACTATTACCATTGATATTATTAACCCAAATATTAACAGTAATAATTTATTGTAATACTTTATTAAATGATATATAGATATATTTAATAATAATGATAAACATTAGAATTATTATAAGTAGTCGTCATTTAATAAATGATTGCAATATTCTATTATTATTTTGTTGTAATAATTTAAATCATCATAATAATTATCATTATTAGTAGTAGTATACTTAAACATGAACTTTATAAAAAATAATGTAATAAATTATTGCTGTTGTGAATAATAATAATAAATAATTGCAAAACTAATGATCATCATAATACTCATAATTATATTAATAATGTATTAAATAATATAAAATATTATTATAATCGAAATATTATTATTATAAGTAGTAGTATTATATAATTTAACAAATTATTGCGATACTGTATTACTATTATTATTCATTTCTTGCAGTAATTTATTAAATTATTTAAGAAAATAATTAGAATTATTATTTATATTATTATTATTAATAGCAGTATTATATTATTTTACATTTTAATGCAATAATGTATTATTATTTTCTTGCAGTAATTTATTAAATTATATAATCAAAATAATTCAAATTATTAATACTATTATTATTAGTAGCAGTAGTATTATATTTAATAAATTATTGCAATAATTTATTACCACTATTGTTGTTGTTTCTGCTGTTGTCAATAATAATAATAATAATACAATGATATTTTAAATGATATAATTATTACATTAATATATTAAATTATATAATAATTATTGTTATCATTATTATTATTATTAGCAGTAGTAGTAGTATATCATTAAACAAATTATTGCAAAAATGAATGATTACTATCCTTATTATTATTAGCAATAGTAGTAGTATATAATTGAATACATTATTGCAAAAATTCATTATTATTATTAGCAGTAGTAGTAGTATATAATTGAATACATTATTGCAAAAATTAATTATTATTATTATTATTATTAGCAATAGTAGTAGTATATAATTGAATACATTATTGCAAAAATTCATTATTATTATTAGCAGTAGTAGTAGTATATAATTGAATACATTATTGCACAAATTAATTATTATTATTATTATTAGCAATAGTAGTAGTATATAATTGAATACATTATTGCAAAAATTAATTATTATTATTATTAGCCGTAGTAGTAGTATATAATTGAATACATTATTGCAAAAATTATTACTATCATAATTATTATTAGCAGTAGTAGTAGTGTATAATTGAATACATTATTGCAAAAATTAATTATTATTATTATTATTAGCAGTAGTATATAATTGAATACATTATTGCAAAAATGAATTATTATTATTATTATTAGCAGTAGTATATAATTGAATACATTATTGCAAAAATTATTACTATCATAATTATTATTAGCAGTAGTAGTAGTGTATAATTGAATACATTATTGCAAAAATGAATTATTATTATTATTACTTTTCCTCAAATGATGAATAATTCACTATAAAACAGAAGCACTGCCTTATGTTCCTGTGCGTTTGGGTAAAGAACAGCATCAGTTCAGTGAGTCGAGTCTCTCCGTTCGTTCACCAGAGTCTCGACTCCCTGACCGCACTAAAACCCAGAGACCAAACCACACGGTGTAAAGACTACAACACTACGACAGTGATAATAATGCAGCTAGAACAGAACATCAACACATGTTAGCATGCTGTATTAATGAGTTAGCAGACTTGTTCCTATTTACCTGGACCCACCAATAGAACAGCATTAACGGCACTATGACTATGAGGAACATAGGGGTGAGGACAGAGCAAACGAGCAGCACATTTACTGTGTACCAGAAAGTGCGCATCCAGATATCAATATTGTCTGGAATGAGCGAGTCTATAGTGTCCACGTCTTTGCTGAAGCGGTTCAGGACCCGGCCTGAGGGGGTGGCCTGGAAAAAGGCCTGTGGCGCGCTCAGGATGGCCTGGAGCATGTGCTGGTGTGTGTGGCGGGCCGCCTTCAGTGTGCTGTACGCCCGGCACAG
This sequence comes from Rhinichthys osculus, assembly GCA_029959095.1. Lineage (NCBI taxonomy): Eukaryota > Metazoa > Chordata > Actinopteri > Cypriniformes > Leuciscidae > Rhinichthys > Rhinichthys osculus. The sequence continues at coordinate 39,402,112 of JARWKJ010000018.1, forward strand.
TAAAGCGTTGGCCAGAATCAGCACACCTGCGCACAACGACACACACAACGAGGAAGAGGAGGGTTAGTCGGGTTTAGTCCTCGCTCGTCTGATTACTGGCTCGTCAGACAGGCTATAGGGCTGGAAACACCAGTTTCACATTTCAGTTTTGATTCACTTCCGATTTTGATTCACAATTTTATTCGATTCGATTCACAAGCTTGTGATTTTATTCGATTTGATTCACAAGCTTGTGATTTTATTCAATTCCGATTTTGATTCACAAGTTTGCGATTTGATTCAATTCCGATTTTGATTCACAAGTTTGAGATTTAATTCACTTTCGAATTCGATTCACAAGCTTGTGATTTTATTCGATTTGATTCACAAGCTTGTGATTTTATTCAATTCCGATATTGATTCACAAGTTTGCGATTTGATTCAATTCCGATTTTGATTTACAAGTTTGCGATTTGATTCAATTCCGATTTTGATTTACAAGTTTGTGATTTGATTCACTTTCGAATTCGATTCACAAGTTTGAGATTTGATTCAATTCCGAATTTGATTCACAAGTTTGCGATTTGATTCAATTCCAATTTTGATTCACAAGTTTGCGATTTGACTCAATTCCGATTTTGATTCACAAGTTTGCGATTTGATTCAATTCCAATTTTGATTCACAAGTTTGAGATTTGATTCACTTTCGAATTCGATTCACAAGTTTGAGATTCGATTCACTTTTGATTTTGATTCACAAACTTGTGATTTTATTCGATTCTGATTTTGATTCACAAGTTTGTGATTTTATTCGATTCTGATTTTGATTCACAAGTTAGAGATTTGATTCACAAGCTTGTGATTTGATTCAATTCCGAATTTGATTCACAAGTTTGCGATTTGATTCAATTCCGATTTTGATTCACAAGTTTGAGATTTTATTCACTTTCGAATTCGATTCACAAGCTTGTGATTTTATTCGATTCGATTCACAAGCTTGTGATTTGATTCAATTCCGATTTTGATTCACAAGTTTGCGATTTGATTCAATTCCGATTTTGATTCACAAGTTTGAGATTTGATTTTACTTTCGAATTCGATTCACTAGCTTGTGATTTTATTTGATTCGATTCACAAGTTTGCGGTTTGATTCAATTCCGATTTTGATTCACAAGGTTGAGATTCAATTCACTTTCGCTTTCAAACCACAAGCTTGTGATTTTATTCGATTCCGATTTTGATTCACAAGGTTGTGATTTTATTCGATTCCGATTTTGATTCACAAGTTTGAGATTCAATTCACTTTCGATTTTGATTCACAGGCTTGTAATTCGACTAAATTCCGATTTTGATTCACAAGTTTGAGATTCGATTCACTTTTGATTTTGATTCACAAACTTGTGATTTTATTCGATTCTGATTTTGATTCACAAGTTTGTGATTTTATTCGATTCTGATTTTGATTCACAAGTTAGAGATTTGATTCACTTTTGATTTTGATTCACAAGCTTGTGATTTGATTCAATTCCGAATTTGATTCACAAGTTTGCGATTTGATTCAATTCTGATTTTGATTCACAAGTTTGAGATTTTATTCACTTTCGAATTCGATTCACAAGCTTGTGATTTTATTCGATTCGATTCACAAGCTTGTGATTTGATTCAATTCCGATTTTGATTCACAAGTTTGCGATTTGATTCAATTCCGATTTTGATTCACAAGTTTGAGATTTGATTTTACTTTCGAATTCGATTCACTAGCTTGTGATTTTATTTGATTCGATTCACAAGTTTGCGGTTTGATTCAATTCCGATTTTGATTCACAAGTTTGAGATTCAATTCACTTTCGATTTCAAACCACAAGCTTGTGATTTTATTCGATTCCGATTTTGATTCACAAGGTTGTGATTTTATTCGATTCCGATTTTGATTCACAAGTTTGAGATTCAATTCACTTTCGATTTTGATTCACAGGCTTGTAATTCGACTAAATTCCGATTTTGATTCACAAGTTTGCGATTGGATTCACGAGCATGTGATTCGATTCAATTCCATGTTTAATTCACAGGCTTGCAATCCGATTCAATTCCCATTTTGATTCACAAGCTTAAAATTTATTTAAATTCCAATTTCGATTAACAAGCTTGCGATTTATTTAAATTCCCATTTTGATTCACAAGTTTGATTTCGATTCACTTCCGATTGAATTTCGATTTGATATCGATTCATTTGGATATATATCAGGTATTTATGGTAATCGAATGGCTTGTTTTGGCATTATTGTCCTCCAGCTGACGGTTAAACACTGATCGATGGATCATGACTGACTTCAGGAAGTTGTTCTGTATCTTCATCATTCCTTCTGATGTTCACTGTGTTTATTAATATTGCTGCTGTAACTAGTAGTGAAGAGGCAGAGATGATCGGTTCATCTGTCACACATTAAAGACCCACAAACACACATTTATAGCTTGAATGTTGCTATGAAACTGACAGAATTTGAAAGCGGAGACTTTGTTCCATGTAGTGAAGCTTTGTTCACACAAAGACCAATCTAAGAATCAATAATGGTTCATCAAAATGAGAATCGATAACAATCGAGAACTCAATATTGTAAGCCAGCCCTGCAGTCTGTGTGTGTGACGCCACTAGTGGAGCTGAACGATGGTGCAAACACACACACACACACACATCTGGGAGAGAAACACTCAAATGCAGGAACTGATAACACTTCAACCTGGAATGCAATATACGCATCTGCCAAATGCATAATGTGAAAGACAGAACACTGATTAATGTTTGATTTCGTGTTTATGATTCTCAGATATGAACACTGACGAGGCTCCCCAAAAACTATCAGCTAATTTGTAAAAACAAATACATTAAACTATGTAAAATTATGTCTCATAGCTCAGACACAGTACCGGTCAAAAGTTCGGGGGTAAAAAAATTAAATAATTATTACTTTTATTAATCAAGGATGCATTAAATTGATCAAAAGTGACATTTATAATGTTAGAAAAGATTCTATTTCAAATAAATGCTGTTCTTTTGAACTTTATATTCATCAAAGAATCCTGGAAAAACAATATATGACGGTTTCCACAAACAAATGAACTGTATTGAACACTGATAATAATCATAAATGTTTCTTGAGCATCAGATCCTCATATTAGAGTGATTTCTGAAGGATCATGTGACACTGAAGACTGGAGTAATGATGCTGAAAATACAGCTTTGATCACAGGAATAAATTACACTTTACTGTATATTCACATAGAAAACAGATGATTTACATTACAATAATATTTGACAATTTTTACAGTATTTTTGATCAAATAAATGCAGCTTTTGGTGAGCAGAAGAGACTCTTTCAAAAAACACAATTATTCCGAACTTTTGACCGGTTGTGCAATTTCATCTTTTTTCAAGAATTTGAAGAGAAATGTTTGAGTTCATATTGAAATCTCTGTCTTTTGATTGCAGACATTATTGAGATCTGATCTGAAATATGAGATTATACTGGGATCTCAAGATAAACATCCGAGAAGCTAAACATCAGTTTCAGAGCGACGACTGAAACATCAGAAAGATCTCATTTGAGAACTATAGATAATAACTAGTCAATAACTCGACTAAAGCACTGCTCTCAACCACAGATGCACCATTTAATAACTCAAAATTATTGGAAATAAGTTCAATAATCATCATCATCAGCGCTAACAGAAAAGCAGGATTTACACACAAACCACGAGAGTCCCTGTGTGTGTGTGTGCATGTGTGTGTGTGTGTGTGATGGTTTGTGCTCATGAATGAGTGTTAGAGTGAAAACACACGAGAAACAGGAAGTGAGCAGGAGAAACAGGAAGTGAGCAGTCGCACAAGACATGGCTTCGCTCACACCGCGAGGAAATCTGATGTTCAGGAGCGAGTGTTTGACTCGCACACATTATCTATTTAATATTTAATGCATACACTGCAAAACATGCTGTTCTTCCTCAGTGTTTCTGTCTTGTTCTCCAGGACAAATATCCAAACATTCTTACATCAAGCTAAATGTATTTGAAAAGCAAAATGACTGAAAATATCGAGTCTTGTTTTATTAAAAAAAACGATCAAAATTTAAGCTTAAAACAAGAACTGGAGTCAGAAAATGTATCTTAATGCAAAGGGAAACCAATATTATGATTCTGAGCCTTTGGCAGCATAAACTCCCTTAATTGTGATTCAATGTTTAAATAAAAATGTAAATGCATCTTGATTTAAGAATGTATAGATATTTTTATTGCATTTTTACAGACAAAATAAGTACAGGTGAAACTGGAAAAATTAGAATATGGTGCAAAAGTTCATTTATTTCAGTAATTCAACTTAAAAGGTGAAACTAATATATTATATAGACTCATTACATGCAAAGTGAGATATTTCAAGCCTTTATTTGTTATAATGTTGATGATTATGGCTTCAGCTTCAAAATTAGAATATTGTGAAAAGGTTTTCATAAGCTGTAAGCCATAATCATCACAATTATAACAAATAAAGGCTTGAAATATCTCACTTTGCATGTAATGAGTCTATATAATATATTAGTTTCACCTTTTAAGTTGAATTACTGAAATAAATGAACTTTTGCACCATATTCTAATGTTTCGAGTTTCACCTGTACTTGTATCCTGATTTAAAAACGTTTAGATATTTGTGTTGGAAAACAAGACAGAAATACTGATTAAGAAAATCATATTTTGTAGATAATAAGCAAACATGACAGCCGTAGAGCATAATGCACACTTTAAATGATGTTACATATGTGCACAAAAGAAAAGCTATATATCTGACCGTTCAGACTGGAACAAATTAGAATTATCAATCAAAAACTAAATGCATATTGAAAAAAAAGTCTGATTTTCCCGGCGTTGTGAACGAAGCCATATAGACTCATGCAAAAGAGGAGAGGAATAAATCGGATGAGGTTCAGACGTCTTTGCACATGCTCAGGAGAAGTGAAATGTTAAGGACCTGCCGGACTCGTCCAGAATCTGCAATAAATGGGAGAAAGTACCTGAACAAAGAAGTAAATCAAGGCCAGAGGGCCAATGACCAGAGCGAATATGGGTGTGCTGCAAATGATAACAATCATGGTGGACACGGAGGCAAAGAAGGTGCCCAGGAACATGAGCACTGTGGAGGGAAGGACCTCGTCGATCACGTAAATGTCCTTGGAGAAGCGGTTGATGATCCGGCCTATGGGAGTGGTGTCAAAGAAAGACTGTGGCGTGTGGAACTTGTTGTCCAGCAGCGCCTGGTGAAGCTTGCGGGAGCCCTGGATTTTCCCCAGTGCCAGAGTAAAGGAGGAAAACATGACCAGGACGCCTGTGTTAGAGAGACCAGAGGAGGGGGAGAGCGTCACTACACACACACACACACACACACACCTACAGGGGGCGCCAGAGGAGGGGGAGAGCGTCACTACACACACACACACACACACACACACACACACCTACAGTGGGCACCAGAGGGAGCAGGAGAACACACACACACACACACACACACACACCTACAGTGGGCACCAGAGGGAGCAGGAGAACACACACACACACACACACACACACCTACAGTGGGCACCAGAGGGAGCAGGAGAACACACACACACACACACACACACACCTACAGTGGGCACCAGAGGGAGCAGGAGAACACACACACACACACACACACACACACACACACCTACAGTGGGCACCAGAGGGAGCAGGAGAACACACACACACACACACACACACACCTACAGTGGGCACCAGAGGGAGCAGGAGAACACACACACACACACACACACCTACAGTGGGCACCAGAGGGAGCAGGAGAACACACACACACACACACACACACCTACAGTGGGCACCAGAGGGAGCAGGAGAACACACACACACACACACACACACACACACACACACACACACACACCTACAGTGGGCACCAGAGGGAGCAGGAGAACACACACACACACACACACACACACACACACACCTACAGTGGGCACCAGAGGGAGCAGGAGAACACACACACACACACACACACACACACCTACAGTGGGCACCAGAGGGAGCAGGAGAACACACACACACACACACACACACACACACACACACACACACACACACACACACACACACACACCTACAGTGGGCACCAGAGGGAGCAGGAGAACACACACACACACACACACACACCTACAGTGGGCACCAGAGGGAGCAGGAGAACACACACACACACACACACACCTACAGTGGGCACCAGAGGGAGCAGGAGAACACACACACACACACACACACACACACCTACAGTGGGCACCAGAGGGAGCAGGAGAACACACACACACACACACACACACACACACACACCTACAGTGGGCACCAGAGGGAGCAGGAGAACACACACACACACACACACACACACACACACACACCTACAGTGGGCACCAGAGGGAGCAGGAGAACACACACACTCACACACACACACACACACACACACCTACAGTGGGCACCAGAGGGAGCAGGAGAACACACACACACACACACACACACACACACACACACACACACCTACAGTGGGCACCAGAGGGAGCAGGAGAACACACACACACACACACACACACACCTACAGTGGGCACCAGAGGGAGCAGGAGAACACACACACACACACACACACACACACCTACAGTGGGCACCAGAGGGAGCAGGAGAACACACACACACACACACACACACACACCTACAGTGGGCACCAGAGGGAGCAGGAGAACACACACACACACACACCTACAGTGGGCACCAGAGGGAGCAGGAGAACACACACACACACACACCTACAGTGGGCACCAGAGGGAGCAGGAGAACACACACACACACACACACACACACACACCTACAGTGGGCACCAGAGGGAGCAGGAGAACACACACACACACACACACACACCTACAGTGGGCACCAGAGGGAGCAGGAGAACACACACACACACACACCTACAGTTGGCACCAGAGGGAGCAGGAGAACACACACACTCACACACACACACACACACACACACTCGCTCGTTTCTCAAGGAAAAGGAGAGATTTTGAGGAATGTTAATGCTGCTCTTCTCCATATAGTGAGATCTTACGGTCTCAAACCGCCAGAGTCACGAGTCAGTAAACGAAGAGTCTCAGTGTTCTCTGTGAACCCATGCACCGCTGTCTATGACCTTCCCCTGTGAGTTTCACACATTTGTAGACATTTAATGACACATTTGTTTAATAACGAGTTGTGGTTATTGGTCAATATTCTCAAGGAAAAGGAGAGATTTAGAGAAATGTTAATGCTGATCTTTTCCATATAGTGACAGACTGTAGTAGTGATGGAACATTTGCCAATCATGTGATATTAGTAAACGAGCCAAAGTTACACACATGCTTCAATGTGAACCCTATATAGGATTTACCTGATCTCGGATCAGTTTTATACATCTGAAGACATTTAAAGACTTGTGGTTATTGGTCTGATTAAGCAAGCTCTCCATAAAACAATGATTTAATAAAAAAACAGATTCTATAGAGACACTTCATGCTA